>CAJVRN010000231.1:14442500-14597500 GCA_911728415.1 Lagocephalus sceleratus | reverse complement strand
GTAGGTGACCTCTTGTGCTCGTGCATAGTTGCTGACACCACAGAGGCGAGATCCTTTTTTGTTGTGCTGCCCCCTACTGGGCTGGATGTCATCCTCAACCCCCAGCTGTGAGTACCACAGGCCTTCACTCTCACCTTTGCACCTTTCCTCGAGCTTGCGAGGCCTTGCCTTTCAACCAACGTTAATTATGGTTCTAATTAGAAGAGTGTGAATCAGAGGGTTAGAGGCGGACAGGAAGACAACTTTGACATGCTGCTTCAATTACAGAGCAGTCTGTCTTTGTAGAGCCCAGAGACGAAAGGATTTGAGAGGAGTTAAGAGGATGAGAGACTGAGGGGAAGGAGGGGGCAGATACAGCCTCTGTAATTCATATTTAATATCTGCATCTGTGTTTCACAGCACCTAGCAGGCCACTTGTGACGTAACGAGCTCCCTAATTGGATAGGATTGTTAATGTATGAGTCAAATGCTTAACCGCAAAAAGATGGAGCTATCACCAGGTGATTGTACAAACCAAACGTATGATCCTTTTAACATTATTATTATTATTATTATTATTATTATTATTATTATTATTATTATTATTATTATATTTTGTTAGGGATGTACAGTAAGGATTTTTCTTTTTGCATCCTCTTTGTATTTGAACCACATAATATTCTAAATATTCTCATTATGGGTCAATAATGTATTGGCCAGATATTTATTCATTTGTTTAAATAATGAATATGTCTGCAGTGCAAAGTATTTTTATGGTATTTTTTCCCTCTGATTTGACTTGGGTGTTTTGAAAGGTGCTATATAAAAAGTTGTTGTTGTTGTTGTTGTTGTTGTTGTTGCTGTTGTTGCTGTTGTTGTTGTTGTCATGTGATCTGGGCAGTTCCATGAACCTCTGCAAGTTTTGCTGCTCTCTCTCTGTCAGAGTAATTCAGCTAAAGAGTTTCTCGACAGCATCTTTGACACCGTGACCTAAGCTGAAGTGATAACCTTGGCTCGGCAAATACCACAGCACACTGGATCTCAAAATTTTGCAAAACTCATGAGTTCGGGAAAATGTTCGTAGCATAAATACATCCACAAAAGCAAGAGGAGGGGGCTCTGGCAGACAGAAATAAATACCTCGTTCAGGCGAATGCAGCAGGAAGTACATCCTCAAGGTGGCTCCACACACATACACTATGCACAACTACATTTTTTGTCCATTAGAATCCAATAATGAAAATCACTGCATTTTAAATGCATACATGATGTTCAATCTTCCACTCAATACCATAAAATTATTCTTGTTCAAGTAAAAAAAAAAACATTACCAGTGGCAATGCTCCTCTCGGGCATCATCATATTAGAGCCATTACAGCTGAAGCTTTTTTCTTTAGGTCTGTAGGTTTTAGGCATCTTTTCACTATCCTTCGGTCCTCTCTTATCTCGTTACACACTCTTCAGGCTCTGTGGTTAAATTATGTATTAAGGTCAATGTCAAAACATGGAAGATGTGTAATCTGCAGGGAGTTTCCTTTTATTCATTATTACAGTGAAGGCTGAGCACAACTGTCAGCCAGCAACGGTTGTGCTCAGCATGGAAGCTTATACGCTCAGCAGGGCCCCACCGAGCCTTTCTCCCTTGCTCTCCCTCTCCACCTATCCCCTACCTCACCAACACTCACACACACACACACACACACACACTTCTTCTCTCTTCACCGTTCTCCTTTCTTCTTCTCCTCCCAGATGGACCCCTGATAGATTTACCCAGCTAACTCATCTCACTTTGGGATCTCCATTTCACAACATCAGTCTGAGAGCTGTCAAGCACACCTATACATCCATGTCATAAATCTGTGCACGCAGGAGACCAATTGGAGAGAGCAAGTAGGACAGACAAAGGGGTTTGTGTAAGGGTCTGTGTGTGTGTGTGTGTGTGTGTGTGCTGTGTGTGTGTCTGTGTGTCTGTGTGTTAGGAGTGAGGAGGTGACACAATATCCGCTTGTAGTTTAGGAATGTGTCTAATCTGAAATCATGTCTCCTTCTCAACTGCATCAGCAAATTTACATGAGTAAAAAAAAAGGAAAATAGAGTTTTTCTTTTTGCTGTTAGCTATTTGCTGATATGAATATCCATAGCTGATTGATAACAGTTCCACAATGTCTTAAACACTTCTTCTAAAATGATGTGGATTTTTTATTATTATTATTATAATGATTATTATTATAATGATCTATCTCATATTATCCATACATTGCAAAACATTGTGATTGATTATTGTTATTGATGAATGGTCAAAAAGTGTATTTATATGAACAATATTAAATAATGTTGAATGAATAATGTTGTCGATAATGTTTAAAAATAAACTAAATTGAGTTATATCGATAGTATTTGAATTATTAATTCAAAGGTATAGGTATTTTGAACTTCTTTTTGGTCGCAGACTATGATTATAATGAAATTTTCCACAGGGATTTAGATCTGGGGGGGTTTCACCATCCTCTCTTCTGTCTCACAACAGCTCAACACTTGACCCCTTGTTTTCTCAATTGCTGTCAGTCAATGTCAAAGCGCCGTTTCTGTGTCAGATATTTACTGACAGCTCTGGCACAGGCAGCTTTGAGGTGCATAAATGTCTTTAACCTGAGTGAGGCTTGCAGATCTCTTCCTTTAATTGCTCACCGGGACAGCGAGCAGTGTGATAAATCTGCTCCTGCTTTGTCCCAGCCAGTGTAATTATCTTCCTATTAGATTAACTCAGTTAGGCCTCAGTCACATTTACAATACTAACAGAATTCCTCTGAGGCGACCACTCTGTCATGTTAACTTTACACAATTATGTCTGTAAGTGATAATATAACTGCTGTTATTATCAACGCTACAACATGCAAAGCCCACATAAATAAACACACGCCACACAGCCGGACAAATTACAGTGAAAACAAACCAGCCTTGCAGTTTGCGATGAGAAGAATACAAGGAAGGAAGAAGTAAGGAAAAAGCAAAACGGGAGAATGGACAAAAGATCAGCAGAACAGATAGTATGATGGAGAGGTGTCTGAGACTGGCTGAAACAAAAGACACACGTTCTCAACCACCACCACCCCCCCTCCTTTTCTCTGCAGGCCCCTCTCCTGGTGCATCTTCTTCCAGAGCATCACGTGTTGTGCTTACTAAAATGCCTCCTGACTAGTGGGCCTAATTACTGGCTCTTCGCTGACCCACACAGGGCCAAGGCCTCGTCAAAACACTGATTCAACATGAACCCCGCACCAGCCAGCACCTCACACTAATGAATACTAATGAATAATTATCACTGACTGGCTGGCACGCTGGCCCACTGAAGGGACACATGTTAACACACCCACTTGTCGAGAAACGGGTGAAAAGCGCGGGCTCTTCCTGGGAAACAGGCAAAAAAGCAGTCATTCCAGGCCTTGCACAAAGATACAAGTCTCCAGGGAAAGTATGGAAGCCTTCAAGGTTAAACAAAGGTTGCAATAACTACATTCCTCTGATATCTGTGAAAATGGCTGTGATTGTCCTCCTCAAATCAATGATAATTGGAAGACATGCTTTTGTTTTGTTTTTTTTTCATTTTTTTTAGGAGGTATGGATAATGTTAAGTCAGCAATATTAAAAAGGTGTGTATGGAAACAGGCATTAGTTAATATTGCATTAGAGCAATATTGTTGAGCAACAGGTTTGCTTGTTTTTGTAACATTTAATTCAATATCGTATTAAACATTACACATAATTGTGCATTAAAATATAGCAAAAAACACTTTTATTAGGTAGAATAAATTATAGCTATAACAGTATACTGTATTATTATTATTATTATTATTATTATTATTATTATTATTATTATTATTATTATTATTAACATCAGCAGCATTATTGGCATTATTAGCATTTCTATCTTTTAGAGTGAGAGCAGTTTTTAGTTTTGATCATTCAAATTAAAACAAGTGGGATATGACCCCTGACCTTTTTGCCAGTCTAATAAAAAAAGTAGTAAAATAAGTCTGATTCACCAATAACGTTTGTGTGTTTGGAATAAAGCTCACCAAATTACCTATTAAAACTGAGTGTGAGCGTAGGTTCTCGAGTGCGTGTGCTGATTTTCCCCCTTGTGAGGAAATGTAAAACTTCTCGGTGTATTTTTCTCCCCACCGTTTGTTCTTTTGATCTGTGTGTACATTATCTGCAGCTCTTTGAATTTCAATTTCACTGTCATGTAAGCTCTTTTCATCACAGTCGACGGTTGCAGCTCTAATAATATTCAACTTTAGGTCACAGTGGAATGCTAATTAGATTGCTATTTTAATTAATATGTCCCTGCAGGTTTCTGTATCAGATCAGCTTTAACACTGTATCGTGCACTTTGAGCCAATAAATTGGAGCGAGACTCAAAATAAAAACCTCTTCAAAAAGGGAGGATTTTGAGGTGTACAGGAGCCAAAGCTCACTTGAACTGTGTTTACATAAATTCCTTATCGTTGCTTAATAAACTGCATAGCATTAACCACACTGGGGTGTGTCTGAGATATAATTGGTGATTCTCTTTTCTACTAATAAATCTGCACAGGTTAAAAGCCTCATTTCAACTGACTGTCACTAAAAAACGGGAGTAGAACGGGAATAAGTGCAGTGTTGAATATTTCTCAGTGTCTGCTACTGTAGCGTTTAAGGATGCTATGTGTGTGTGACCACGTGTGCATGTTGTCAAAGATCCACAAATGGTTGTTTTGTCCTACAGCTCGGGGAGAACCATTCATCACGCTGTGAGGCAGCAGAGAGGCCTCAAACACGAGCATCGCTGTATTCTTCTCATAATCAAAGGTCACACTGTAGCCCAGGCTTCAATTTGTTTTACTTCACACGCGTTCACTCTCTCACACAGACGCACAAGTATACACAATTACATTAATTCTTCGGCCACAATTCTGCAAGGATCAGGTTTTAGATCACATCCTTTTATTGTTAAACAGCCTGTTTAGTATAACAACGCAGCACATAACCAGCTAAAAATGGTAAACACTGCATCTTTCACTGACCATACATCTACCATAAGAACAGGAGCTGGGCCTGTGTGCACTAACAACAAAAAAATAATAATATTCATGGGTGGGGACAGGGGGAGAAACTATTTGGATGTTTATTATACTTTAAAATGAAGTGATCCGCATTTCACTGCCTGCGAGGTAATTAATGAGGGGAAATCTTGAATTAAAGATGTAAATCCTGACACTTTGGCAGGGGGGCCGGTAAGGGACAGTGGTCTCCAAGGTCTAGATTATTCTTAGCATATACCAATTAACACCATGTATCTTCTTTTATGTTCACTTCAATTAAGAGCCTTTACAATTTTTAAGTTCTTTTCTTCTTGGTAGTTAGAGAATGTCAGAGAGACTGATCAAAGGCACGAGCTGCCGTCCTCGCACCATAGGTAATGCTGCTTTGCATAAAGAAATCTGCATATTGCCAAGAAGGTTTTCATTTCATTTTGCATGAATTACACAGACAGAGATGCTGTGGAGCTGGGAATGTGCAGAGCTACAGCAGCATGCAAAACTATTTAGCAATTAATGCAACTTCTTACAACAAGAAAAGAAAAAAACCCCAACATGAAGATGAAATATAATCTCAGAGCCATTGAACAAACGGGGCCACGATAATTCTGTACTTGTAGCTGTTTGGACCACAAGCAAGAAATTGTGCTTGGCTACTGCGATTTATGACTATATCTTGTGACAACTTTTCCAAATTGAAATGCAAAAGTCCGCATCAGTCAACCAGTTCTGTTCTTTTTAAACAAGCAAGAATAAAGCCAAGAAAGAAAAAGAAAAAGAGAAACCAACACGTTTGTTAACAATAATCACCGTTACTTAATTCAATTACACTGTCAGCCACCAACAGATCAATGAGCAAATGAACTGACCAACTATGAGGAATAGCCAGGCCATGCACCGTGTGTCTGCATTATTCTATTGATGTTCCAACAATGGTTGTCCTGGAGATATTGAATGCTCTTTAAGCGAAGTGTTGACATAATAATGAAAGGCCACCACGAGCTGTGCTGCTGTGCGGTTTAGAAGCTTCAGGCTAAAGACACAGATGCCCTCTGATGAAAAAGAAGAAAGGCAATCTTCAAAGTCAATACTGCTACCAAGTGCTCTGTGTGGCCAAGTTTATTGTTCAATATCAAGCTACAAATGGTCTTTTCCACACGCGGTGTATGCAACAATATTAGCCGAAATTACAGAAATGGGCTATAGTCAGGATGATAACAATCATGAGGTGTGTCTCTGACCTGCAAATGTACCTTTAACTTATTATTCAAATCACTCAGTTAGTCAGTCAGTTTGGTTGAAACTCAGATCTGCACCAGAAAAAAGGGTTTGCGAAATATATATTAAACTTGACATTGCATGGAGTTTATTTTTAAACCTACTCCATTGCTATTTGACCTCAGTGAGTGTGCATCTGTACCTGACTTTTGTGTTGACAGTATATTTCATCCATTGTTCGTGACTTCATAAAAAAAAATAAGGCTTGGCAAATTCAAACATCAAAACATTAAGTTAGCTTCTTTGTCTGCGGAGCTGTGTGTTCTCATAACCCAGGTGTCTCAAAGCATTATTAACAAAAAATTTTTTGTAGGTCCTTGCATCTCCAGGGCCAATGAAAGCAGCGTGAGCGCGGTGCACGGTTCAGATGCAGAGCATATGGCATAGACAGCCATCTAGTGTTGCAGAGGTGCAGATGCACCAAACTGCAGCTGCACTTTTGGACATAAATACAAACGAGGACATGAACAGCAGCACCAAACCACAAATAAACTAACAATGCCTATATTAAAAATGAATTACTTATTATCATTACATAATGGGAAATGGTGAAATGACCCTGTTAGTTTAATATGAATGTAACGGCCGGAAGTTGAACAGACCTGGTTTAGAAACTTGTTGTTGAACTGAGCCTTTTCCATTGATCACTGCAGTAACAAGGCAGCAGAGACTAGAGAATGCATCCACCTATTATTTGCCCCATTTGTATTATGTTCATCAGTGTTTTGTTAATGTATACACCCTGAATAAACAAAAATTACCAGCAAATGTGTGTTATTTCATGCATATTGAGGACATGAATATGCATTTGCTGAGCGTTCAGACAAAGACACAAAGGGAGGCCCGACCTGTTGTTGACTCAGCCCCTTTTCTCCCTGCTGTGAAATTTGTGCTCCCTAAATAATCACGCGTCATTATGACAATAGATGTTAGGCAAAACACATACACCACGCGTAAACAAGGGAAGGAGAGAGAGGCACAAGCAGACAAACACGCGTAAACACTCTACAATGTACGTGTCACTGCAGCTGTATAGATTCCATCACCGCTGTGAAAATCTAATCAGACACATTTTTACAGTTTATCTCCTCATCGTCTTTTACAGCAGGGAGGAGCTGCTAGAAAAGGCCATTCCAGCCAAGAGCTGCTTTCAGAGACTCATCTTCTAATTGCTTTTCATTGATCCTGTCTGATCAGTTGCCTGGTCTTCATCTTTTTCCATGGCTGTCCCCCGAGCACTTGGGCCTAATTTAACAATGATACATCCTTCCCAACATGCTGACTCCAAAAACAGGGATGGCTTCTTTTCACGCAGTCAATGTGAAATAAATGGGGTCAGAAATCTCAATTTGCTTTGTGAAATGTAATATTTCTGCATCTGATTCTGCATTCTTGTTCAGGTTTTCAAGTCAACCAGGCTGAGGTTTGAAGTCAGACACCGACTGTGACTCATGGCTGTGGCTGTTGGAGGACAAATGGACAGAAGACAGGTCAGACTGTGTTTTCTTGATATCCTTACAGATATGCATATATTTATAACTGAAATGTCTCTGAGCTGTTATGTGTTCATCGGTTCTCAATGTTAAGGTCAATGACAGCTTTCAAATGACTCCCAGAAAAGACTCTGATTATCTGGCAAATAATAACTGAAGTCCTCCTCTCAAGCACTTTAATAAAGACAACTGAATCATTTATATTGTCTCTTAAATGCATGTTTAATCACTGAACTAAACCAAAGCTAAAGACATGTAATATGCAAAGGTATACAATAGGCAGATAGCCTGCTGCTGCTTTTAATGTTGTGGAAACTTTTCATCTTCCAAAGATCAATGTAATGTTGATTTGTTCATATCATCATGTCGATTCAAGTGTTCTACTTGCATGTACTCAGTCCAGGCTGTAAAATTCTTATTAAATTATCATAGCCTACTACCTACTGCTCACTTCTTCAACTAATAACCTATATTCTAAGACATCTCGTATTATGAACACTCAAACAACACCAGATTAATGTTATGTAAAAATAAATGATGAAATTCAAGAAGTCCAAATGAAAGAGAATCTCTCACTCTGTGTGTGTGTGTGTGTGTGTGTGTGTGTGTGTGTGTGTGTGTGTGTGTGTGTGTGTGTGTGTGTGTGTGTGTGTGTGTGTGTGTGTGCATGAGAGAGAAGCTGTGTGTGTTCAAAGGTGAGGCCTTGGGTGATGGAGGACAGGATTCCCATACCTCCATAAGTACAGAGGAGGATAAAAGGCAGCTATAATGACCTTAGTTTAATAAGGCCTTGCTGATTTTCAGGATTTTCTTGCTTTCATGCCATGGATCCCTTCCATAGGAGGGGCAAGAAGGGAGAGGGGGCTCCTTTGTCTGTCCAGCCAACGATTTGCTTAAAATTGATCATAAACTTTAGTTCCCATGTACAAGTCATTATTTAAATGATGGTTATCTTGAGGCAAATGAATACATGATACGCACTTTCTTAATGGGCTGGCCCAGTTTTAATGTATGTGTAATTTCCCTAATTTGCAAAATGATTCCGAATGTGATGTAATGCTGGTTTCTTTTTATCTTGAAAGGCGGTCTGCTGTGTGGGACTGCTCTGTGCAGCTAATATGGCACAACCAAATGAAAGGCTTCAAAAAAAAAAGAAAAAGAAAAGACTTTCCACATGGTGCTGATGCAGTGGTGCGGCTGACCTCCAAATATGATTAGACTGCTGGAATGACAACAATAGCAAACAATAAACAACTGGTAATTGGTGTGATCCTCTCTTCTAACAAAATCTCTCTTGATTTGCCATGAATTATGAGCATTAATGTTTCTGTGCGTCATGCCCTTCTGGGGATATCAAAAAGCTCCTGCGCCATCTTGATGGGCTTGTCTCATTAAAGGAGAAATGGAGGCCAGTCCTGTAAAGTGATGTGAAGTACATTTATTAGGATAGGTGGCATTATCTCACATCTAATTCATGCTGTCTTGGGGCCTGATATGAGATGATATGGATGAGGTCTGCTTGCGTCTGTGTGAGGCGTAGCCTTGAAACATCCTGGGTGAAGTCTGCCCCCTACAGGCGCAGGCAACAGCTTTTCTATTGTGCACCTACTGCAAATGTAGAGTCCAAATTTAGCCTAATGCATCCAATGTTTATCATTCATATGCCATTAACACAGCACACATAAGTCCGTCATATATCTGCTAACACAAAGCCAATTCTATTTTTGGTATCACGACAAGGTTTCTACTCCATAATCTCTCCAACTCCATACATGCCACCTCTTTCATTAATATATGATGAGATGGAAACTCTCCAAAGACCAGAATAGGGAGAGGCATTGTTTCTCTTTTAAAGTCATCTCAGATGGAAGTGGCAAACTTCAGAGCACTGGTGAAGTGTCTAATGAAAGAAGTCTCCTCCTCTGTGGCTCCATTTCGCACAGCATATTAAGAATCTAAATGTTGACTGAAGATGGTTTGATTTTCTGTCTGTGATTTTTCTTAAGGAATAAAAACAGTGTGGCGTGTTTACATTTTAGCCATAAAAGAGCTATGAGAAGGCTCATCACCACCCGATGCCATTTTTGGAGGCGGAAAGTGAGGTTCATACCACAGTTCATTTGATAGCCAAATCAAACACAGGATGTTTAAGCCCGAGATCAAAGTGGTTTCTGGTCAAAAAATATCACTACTGCCGCTGTGTTCTTGAAAAATTCCATTTTATTTTATCAGCTATTTCAACAGTGTCTCCCTTTTATTGGACCACAGAAAGACAGAACAATATTTTCAAGTCTTAATGAGGTAGTAGCTGTAAAGAGTTGCATTGCCCCAAGAGTTCCATTGATGAGGGGAAAATTAATCCTCAAACTCTCCTTCAATAAAAGATGTGTTTTAGTTTTTAAAAATGGGATTAGAAATATCTGTTTGGGTTGAGTCACAACCAAAAGCCTATTAAGTTTTGCTCTTTATCAATTTGATTAAAATAATTACAATAATAATGAAAATCTAGTAGTGTGGTTGTAATGAGCAACAACCAACCCATGACGTGACCTACCCCACTCCCTGCTGAATGTAGGATATTTTAAAGGCACTGAGTAATTGAAAGAATGGTATTTTCAATATATTTACGCTCATAATTCAATCAACCCTGTGAATGTCTCGGCTGACAGGTCATAAAGCTCTGCAGCAGAATCACACAAATGTTTGAAGCTGGGGACCTTCATCCCCTCTGGTAATGATGTAAGCAAAGAAATAACCTCAAAATAATCCATGTCTATACCAGTTCTAGAATATGCAGGCTGTACTCTCTGCACAACTTGACAACGCATAGCAAAAACAGAACATTTTTAACTTTTTTCACTTTTCTTATTAGAGCAGATTGCTTATTGCCTACTTCACAGAGCAGCCATATAATATAGCTGACAGCAGTTACGGAGAGCTGCACATATAAACTCCTCGCTAACACTTTCCTACACTAACCAGCTGTCCCCCTGTGGTTTCTGTCTCGGCTGAACCTTTGAAATGTCCTTCAAGGCACGAAAAAACAACATGCAGACTGCTTTGGGTAAAATCCTATTTGTGTTCTGTAATTACGCTTTGAAAAGTTGCAAAGTTTAAAGTTTAGAGACCTTTACTTTTTTTCTCTTCTCATTTCTAATATTGATTAAGGTCTAAAAACAACTCATGCATTTCAGAAGAACTAAGAAATATTGTATTATATGTTGCATCTCAGACCACTTTAAAAAATCACTTTTGATTTATGGTGTTATCAAGGGAAGGAAGCTATCAGAAAAATAAAAATCAATGTTTCATGTTCATGCAAGCAACTTACTGGTGTAAAGCTAGAGGCACTGTGTCTTCTTTGTTTCTTTCTGTCTTTCTTTCTTTATGCTTCAAAACATCATATTTACACAGATATTTTGTAATGAAACTGTTGATTTTGGTTGCAAAGTTCTGTAAGGTGTATGTATGTATGTATGTACGTATGTACGTAGGTATGTATGTACAACTATAGTTTTATACAATAAACAACAAAACTTGTGTAGTAGGTGCTCCAACAGGTTTGCTCAAAGAGATATTATAGATAAATGAGAAGCATCAGTTGAATTTAGCAGGTGTACTTTGTTGGTATTAAACAATAAATATCAAATTTACCTTGATTTTAACAATGCACAAATGATGAATTCTAATTTATTGTAAAAACAATTTCAGATATGTAAAAAATGATTAAAAAAGAAGAGAATTAAAGAAAAGTGTGTTTCTAACTTTAAAAGAATATATATATATAAATGAATATATATAATGCATATATATATATATATATATAGAGAGAGAGAGAGAGAGAGATATAGATATATATATATATATATATATCAGCTATGTGTATATATATATACTATATGTATATATATATAGTATAAATATATAAGGCGCATTTTATCATTGTTTTTCTTGTTTTCACAGTGGATATTGACATTTTATTTATTTAGACACATCTGTATCGTTTTGTATTACCTCTGCCAAGAAGGTTGTATGACGGCTCTAAAGGTGATGAATGGATTTTAATGACAATTTCAGAGGATGTTGATAATGAGATGGTGAGACAGAGTGGAGTTGATTAAATGTTGGAAGTGCTCTGGATTCAGGGGCCCCAGCCAATCATCAAAAAAACTTCTTTTTCTCATGCTGATGACCTCACAGCCACACTTCCTGTTTCCGCCCGGTTTTCCAGCCTCTGATTGGCTGGCCTCGCTGTCAGTCACATTGCGGCCTCTGATTGGTCCAAATCATTTCTGATCGGAGGGAAACACTTTGAAAACGCCAAAGTTCAGACCACGTGACCAACCACGGAACCCTCCCGGTTACCAGGGGAACACGGACCTCAGAACTTACCGCTGTCTCCTCTGTTTTTATCCATAATGTAGGAAGGAATCACGACTTTTCGTCTGAAAAGCTCTTAGGTAATCACGCAGTTGGTGTGCAGTCAAAACTATGTACAATTTTATACAGCATATATGCACATTTCCATTGAAGTTAGCTTGTTATATTAGCTTAATGCTACTATCGCTATCGCCCTGTCCTTATACTTTTATTAGTTTTAAGTTACATGTATGGACTTTGGTGTGAGACAGGGTGCTCTTAATTGAGACTCTTTGAGCATCTGTTTTCAATTGGCTTATGAATAGATAACGTTACCGGAATCAGTAGAGGTTTCTGAGGTTTCTGTTGTTATTTACAGACTAAGCAGTCCTTAATGGTTCATCAGCTAAAGTGAATTATTTCTAAAAAAAAAAAAAAGAGACATAAGTCCAATCTAAACTGACTGCGTTTCTATTTGTGCAATTGTTACGCCTTTTAGAAGTCTGAATATGATGGTTATGTATATTTTCACATTTCTAAAAATACATTTCTCTTATTTTACCTTTACAGGCACATTCGTGAGAAAAAGACTGAAGAGCCTTCAAAATGCCGTCATCACATCTCCAGCCAGTTCTGAAGATGAAGGTGGATGAACTCTTTTTCATCTGGTTGAGTGATCCTACAACACAGTCGTTACTCAAAGATTATCTTGACCTAATCAAATCTGGACAACACCTTGATCTGGATAAAAGTGACACCCCAGACAAAAAGTCATTGACCTTTAATGAGAACAACAACGTGGCCTCCCAGAAGAACCTGGCAGAAGAGAGGCCTTTCTCCACCACTACCCTCCCTAACCCTTCACCCACCGGTGCCCTGCCCTCTGGGAGCAGCTGTAATACCAGAATGACTGGACCCAATGGCAGAGTATTAAGGAAGTCTGTCAGCACCAGGAAGGTAAATTATACACTGTATTTAGGAGAACATTTATATGTTAGTCAATATTTTCATCAGACATTTATTTATTTCTTAGTATATTGGTTCATCTTTTGTTATTGTCAAAGACAATAAAAAAAAGACAAAGTTTCCAAAGACACTGTGCTCCTTTTAGAATTTTAGAGTGTTTTTAATGAAGTGGTGCCATCAAATCAAAACCATTCGTACCATTGTCAAGAATGGTTTTACTAAGCCCTGGTTGTTTTTATTTCACTTCAAAGTTTACTGGTCCATCAAACTATTTTTTTCAAAGTATATTCCATTTCAAAAGAGAGGTCTGTTTTTAAAGTACTTCGTAATTTTCGGATTTACTAAAGTCTGTATTTTTTTTGCAGAATCAAATATTCATGTCATGAAATGTTTATAAAATATTTCTATTTTAACAACTATATCAGTGGAAATATGTCCCTTTAGAGTTGTTCAGGCACATCTAAATGTTATATAGGATTGAATTTTAATACACCAGTCTTTCTTAACCATTATTCATTGTTAATTTTTATAAGACAGACCTACTTTGTCTTTTTTGATATCAGATTTTTTTTTTTAGTTTTTTTTTCTTCTTTGAGTTGAGTTATTGTGTTTTGGCTTATAAACAATTCTCTAATTTGAAATGGATCAGTTGGATGTTTCTCTAATCTGCATTCTTTAAGTTTCATATGAACTAACATAGTTGTATTTTGTTGTGGTGATCATACTAGCTCATTTTAGTTGGAGAGAATATCTAATTTAACTTGCCAGTCATTTTATTTTTAAAAGCATAATGAATTCTTCCACACTGATGCATTCTTCGAAAGATGAGTGAGGAATTGAATGGATGTCATGTTGATGCAGGCTGGAACAGCTGCTCTGACTTTGACATTACTCAGTGATATAGATAGCTTCAGTTCCCTTTTGTTGGTATTAGATACGCAGAAGTCAGCCAGCGGGATGAGGTGTGGCAGCACATTCCTCTGTAATTTGCTCTAAAATAACTCTGATAGATGGCTCCTCAGTGTGGTTCTCCTTCTTGTATTTATAATCGTGTACAGTTAATCTCAACTCATTAGCCCCCACAATGGCTCAGATTGATAAATCACCTTTTTTTGTTAGTTATGTGAGTGCAATCGGTTAAGGCTTCAGCAGTTTTAGTAATAGACGATAAAATATTTCTTCTTCTACATTTAGATAGTTTTTACGTAGATCCATTTTCATGGTATTCTTGTTTTGGCTCAGCAACACCACAGCTATTTGCAGCAGGGGTCATGTTATCATGTGGCCAGACCTGTCAGAGAAGTGTTAAACTGTTTCCCCACATATTCAAAGACACACACACGCACACACGCATGCACAAAAATTCCACCGTTTATGTTTGAGCCAAACTCCAGTTGCATAAACCTAATGGTAATTTTCCTTTTAACTGATCTGTTTTATTCCATAATAAAAGAAAAATCAATAATCCAAAAGAAGAATTATATTCACAATGGACTTTATTGCCATTTCACAAAGGCTGAGTGAAACTCAACTCTTTGGCTTAAAACATTATTTCTTGAATGAGTTTCAGTGGGCTGTTTTTAATATTGAGTATTTTTTGCAGTAATGTATATTGTAAAGAGATGTAAACCAACCCTCTGAGCTTTACTATCTTTACATGTATTCAAGCTGGCTCATCTGCCCTCTTCACGTTAGCCTCCAACAGCCGACCTTCTTGTCAGTAACATCTATTTTTATCCCATATTGACATATAACATAAATCCCTGTCTCAGACATGTGATTGTGCTGGAACGTTCAGGATTCTGCTGTTGATGTTGTACCAGTTGTGGTTCTGCTCTACAAACATGCCATGGCCTGATTGAGACAAATGTCAGCGGTTCAGTTCATACTGAAACTATCTGTACATATTTGTGGGCCAATGTGCACGTACATATTGACAGATGACAGAGAGAAGCCTTTGGGCTAACTTTGACCTGCCCCACCCCTGTAACTCTCTGCATCACATGTTTCCTGTTGAACATCAGTGAGAGGAAAAACAATGAGAACCAAATTGTAATGTGAATTGATGCTTTGTAAATAATATATAATTTATACCTTAAGGATCACTTAAAGAATCTGTAAATTATCAAATGGGTGCTTGGTTTTCGAACATATGCACCTACGGACAGTAACACATGATGAGATTCATGTCAAACATCACTGCTTGGGTGTTTCTCTATACTGTACACTAGAATTACCAGTCGATGGAAAGACATGCTGGCCATCTTACATTCTTACATTTTTGGGCTGGTTACAGTGATTTATTAGTGTGTGGACTTCATCTGTTTATCACTTGCTAGTACTGGGAAGATCTTCTGATAGTCATAGATGTAAGCAGGTCTATTTTGGTATACCATATTTGTTTTGATTTGGAAAAACAGCCATTGTGAAAAGCTGTCATCTATCATATCAAGAATGTGCAGTGTCCATAACAGGAACTGGGCATGGATCAAAACCAGTGGAAAACCCTGTGCTTTGTGATGCCCTTCTCTGAAAATACTATATCCGTACTTTCGCTTTCTTTTTTTAAATAAACAAATATGGGATTGTTTACACAGCCTGCCAACGTGAATACCTTGCTATCATTTACACCATCAAGCTTTGAAAGGTTTTCACGTGCGTGTTCATGATCAGTGGAGATAGGCAACCCCATCAACACACCTGCTGGGAATTGGTGTAATTGCCAGCAGTGCCGGACAACAGCCACCGGAAGTGGCTGCTTGTCTGAGGACTGAAGATACACCCTTGTTTCTCAAGATCTGGTTTCTTGGATTGCCCAAACAGTGCTCGCTGTTGCTTTTAATAGGCGCAAACTTGTTCGGTCATCATTCTTTGAATTTGACATCCCCCACCCTTCTGCTATTGCCCGTCAACTATAATAAGACATGGAATGGAATGGCAGCACAAGCTCGCAGAGGGAAGGGATAAAAAACAAAGACCACCTTCAGATCAAATCCAGAGGAACTGTTTCTATGTGCATTATGTCTTGTTGTTCATGATGCTGTGTCATAAAGTTGTCATATCTGCTTATTTTCTTTCATTAGGCTTGTTTTACCTTCCAGCTGTTCTTGTGATAGCAGATTTAGTAACAGATATATGCAGCCTTAGCAAAGCAACATTTTCTTTATTCTTTAAGAGTACTCTTCAAAGCACATGTGGGTGTTTCGGATATTCACAGATCGCAGTCTACGCAAAGTTTTACTAAAGAATCTGGCGGTTTTGGAGATTTTCGGTAAATAAGCTTGTGAACACGAGCAGTGTCTCCAGCAGGCACATATTACAGTTTCTGTGCTTGCAACAACAGGTCTGTCTTTTTACATAACCCTCCCCAAGCACAGAGGAATGTCAACTGGAAAGACAGTTCCATACCACACACACACACACACACACACATATACACACACCCCTCTCAGTCCACATGTGCAGTACACTACGTGATTTCCACACACACACTTCGTCACCTCTTATCTCTCCTGTTGCTTTGAGGTGAGGGCTCCCTGACTCTGTGCTGTGTGTGTGTGGGAATTTGCGAGCAGATCAGGAATGGTAGAGAGAGTCACAGTAGCAGCTGCTCCCCTGCATTAAGAGGCTCTTGCTCTGCCAGAGGACAATCACAGGGGACACCAGGACTGCCACCGCCTCTCGCTTTCAGTCTTGTTTGAGATCCGTACAGACGAGGATCACAGCGGACCGAGCGTTTGCATTTGTGTATGCACGCCCTGTCCCGTCTGCAGCGAGGATGAGGATGAGGGAGCTGTCTCTGCGTCAGGATCCTGACCTGAGGAAGGAGCTGGCGCTGCTGGCACGCGGCTGTGACTTTGTTCTGCCCTCTCGGTTCAAGAAGAGGCTCAGAGCCTTCCAGCAAGGACAGGCAGGTTTCTGTACACCATCGCTTTCACTACTGGCCTCATAAGTTTGTCAGGCAGTGTTAAACTACAGTAATTCTGGCTGATCTTCCTTTCTTCTTAACAAAGTAGATCTGTAGACAAAAGCTTGAGCACGCTAAAACAAGTGAACAGGGCGATTCCTCTTTCTGGGCCTAGATAAAATCTCATGCGATGTGCCTGATGGAACATGAGTACTGTATAGATTAGAGATGTGAGATATGTTTATTGGAATGCGATTTGGGTCATGTTTCATGTTGTGCTAAACTGCTTTAATGTTTCCAGACCTAATTATTGTGATTGTACAGAATGTTAGTCAGGCAGTTTTACTCAAGATCTCAGCTCATTAGCATGAAGCAGAGGGGAAGACAGAGCGGGGCAGGGCAACAGGAGATGTTTCTGACCTTTTATAGCCATGACTGACACCAGCGCACACACGACAGACACAAGCAGAGGATCTGCAGCACTCGTTATCTTTCAGCTTACAGTATATTGAGCAGATTACTGTTGGTATGAGAGAGATAATGCAAAAATGAGAAAAAAAAGGTGTTGCACTAGACACTAATTTATTTTTGTTTTATTCTAATGTTATCTCTTGGCTGCCATTGTTGTTTCCATGCACATTGTTATGGGAAGAGATAATTTATTCTCTAAAATACTTTTTGTGTATTGTTTTTTTTCCCCACACATGCATATTTACATCAATCATTTATTTAAATACAAAAACTACAGTGTGAGCAAATGGTTATATTATATAGTTATTCAAAACATGTGTCAGCAAAGAGGAAAAGTAATTTCCCCTTAGACTTAATAACTTTCTCCAGCTTTTGCGGCAACGTTGGTTTGTTTTTAATGAGCTGTTTAAGGACATGTCATGAAAACTCAGTCACACTGAAGTCTGGACTTTGACCAGGTCACTCCCATACCATTTGAATCATCCAGATGTGGACTTGTCGGTGTGTATTCAGGTCATTGTCCTGCTCATACACAAGCCAAGTGTGCACGAGGTCACAAACTGATCTCCAGACGCTCCCCCAGGATAGATCTGGTAGTGATCAGAATCATTAATTACAGTAGGCTGTCCAGGTCCTGAAGCAGCCCCAGACCACCAGACCATCACACCACCACCACGATGTTTGATTCTGCTGTTTTAATGAAACGTGAGCCTTGTGCCAGATATAATGGGATGTACACCTTCCAAAAATTCCACTTTAGTCTCATTGGTCTAGACAATGTTTTCCCAAAAGTCTAATCAAGAAGTTTTTTGGCCTGAGCGTTCATTTTTGGTTAGCTTTGGTTTTCACAGCCCTCCAGTGGGTTCCTTGTTGCCCAGTCTCTTTCTTATTGTTGAATGGTGAACACAGACTTTAACTGAGGCCAGTGAGGTCTGCAGTTCTTTATGTGTTGTTCTGGGTTCTTCTGTGACCTTTTGGATGAGTTGTCAATGTGCTATTGGAGTAATTTTGGTAAACCACACAATGTGTTGCTTTTGAAATCTTTTTGCCTGCTTCACTTTGTCAGAGAGGTTCCATATAAGTGATTTCTTCATTCAACAGGTCTGGCAGTAATCAGCCTGGCTGTGGTTGGTCTCCTCGGCTCTCCAAAAGTCTGGTTAATCACCATTAATTCATGATTTTTTTTACATAGGGTCTGAAAGGTTTGATGGCTTTTCCCTTTTAAGAAATTAAAGTGGATGGGTATTTGCTGCGGTTATCTGTGACTAATGAAGAACGATCTGATGATCTAAAACTTTTTCTGTGGACAAAAATGCAAAGAAACATAAGGAAGAGCACTCACAGCTTTGTAGATGATCTTGGGTCAACACAGTAGTCTTCTGAAGTGTGTGTTACTCAAGCTATTTTTATTAGCTGGAAATATGTTACAACATACAAACAAGGTTCTAATGTATTTTGGTTAAAGATGATGTGTCAGTTCATGGCATCCACACCAGTCACTTGAAGACTATGTTGATAGTCGGGACACACAAATGACACAGTCAGGTAGTCCCGTGTTGGCGCATCTACTGACGTGCTGGTGGAGGAGCAGTGTAACCACACACACACACACAGTACAGTATGTTCTCTAAGGTAATATGTTTTCCTGACATTATGCTCTCTAAAATCCTCAAGTAAAAGGGGTGAATATAGGACTTTTCATGAAAGCCATTTTATAAAACATCTGAAGCAGCAAATCTGCTCTGTGATCAATAGTTGTCGATGGACAGCTTGTGTAGGAAGCCCTAGAGAAGCAAGCGCAGAAGTCCACTCCTGGTGGTTATTTGCAAGGGCTTTGTTGTCTCATTGTATTGGATACAAGAGCCTAGCCTGCCAGCATCAGCCACACTCTGCTGGTTTGGTTTGTAGTTGTCTCAAGCTGAGCAAAGCTCTCAGACAAACACCTATATTTCTTTGGCTAATATTCAATTTGCATCTCTGAAGAGTAGAAGGGCATCATGATGTCCTTAAGTTAAATCATAACATAACATAAAATGTTGCTGAAGCTGTCAGTTAGATGGAGACAACAGGCAATAACAAAAATCTCTTGTTGATCTTAATGACTGTGAACTGCCTCTATGCTCCTGCACATCAATGCTAACAAGGATACATGCATGACATTCATCACGTACCGTGCTAACCCAGCTATGGTTTCAACGGCTCTCGTAAACAACTGCTGTTCAATCAGGAGACTCAAGGTGTCAAACTGCAACTTTGAATTATGGTTTGTCTATTTGTCTATGTTTGTTTAGAGTTCACATGTAATTAATCAGTTTTATTCCAGCCGTGAGTATAATTTGATAAATGACTTTTGCCTAATATAGTACGTCATTTAAGCTGTAAATGAATTTACTGCACAGTCCTCACACGTACATATTGCGTACATATTGCTTTACATTTGAATCTGTGAGAGCAAAACCATAATCAGCTGTGCAAATTACACTTAAATAATAATAGGAGTCATTGCTGATTGGTGTCCAGATGCCTCAGAGGTGAACTTTGTATATCTGTCAGCCTCCTCTGATGTTGGAGTGACTCAGTCACGTTAGCCGTTCTAGCATCTGTGGCTAACTGTTTACTCCTGTGTTGTCTCAGGCCAAGCTGAGGACGGAGGAACCTGTTACCACAGTGCTGAGTGAAAGCATTCCAAAGTTTCACTTCCCACAGGGCCGGCCCCAGGCCAACCTCAACATTGACAGCCTCATTTCCAAAATAGAAAAAATATTTTCCCAATTTCCAAATGAAAGAGCCACCATTGAGGAAATGGGGCAGGTTGCCAAGGTGAGTATGTGATTTTTACCATTGAAGTCCGGCTGCTAGTTTTCATTGGTGCCACTTTGTTTTCGACTTTACACGTGGTTTTAAGCCTCTGGAAAATATTATCTGTGTCTCTGAATGTAATAAATAATAGATGTCTTGAAGGGAGCTTGACTGAACAGTAAGTTCATGGAAATCTTAAAGTGATGCAACACTGCCTGACAGCCATGTAATGTGTCATTCTGTCATTCGTTCTTTGTTGTATTAAAGATCACATCATTATTTAAGAGCTTTATATTTTCACTTCTTTGTTCCCTGTACTCCACATGCTGCCCTAGCTTTAACATTTGTCTCCCTGTAGGCCTGCGAGTGCTCTCTTTACTGGAAAATGCCACTGTTCTGTCTGGCTGGCGGCGACAGGACCGGCTTTGTGTCTGTTCACAAGTTCGTGGCCATGTGGAGAAAGTAAGACAGTGGTTTCTCTCTTTGTTGCTGGATCACTCTCAGCACAGCACAATTCCTGATACTGTCTCTGCATGCAGCTGTCTACTTGCAGCGCATCTTCTTTTTCAATTCTAAACAGGAAAACATGACCATAGATCTTTTAGTTTCTCATGGAAATGGCCTCTGCACTTTTACAGTATTTGAATGAAAGCATCCATGTTCCACCGGTAATTGAAATGAATAGCGACATAACGCTTACATGAAGGGGTCAGATATTTGGAACGCTAATGACACAACCATTCTAAGCTAATGATTGAAGCGGGACAACAAAAATGGAGAAGAGAGAATAAGGATGCAACCTGCTACCATCTGTTCTTTTTTCCGCTCCTCCAGGACTCTGCAGACCTGTCACGATGATGCCTCTAAATTTGTGCACCTCTTGGCCAAGCCTGGCTGTAATTACCTGGAACAAGACGACTTTATTCCATTCCTGCAGGTACTGGCTGCAGCACTCACAGGGAGTGGGGCTGGACTTGGCTGTGTGGGATGGTAAAATTACACTGATTCAGGCTGGGAATTTGGAGAGCCCTGCGGCTGTGGGGTTTGATGTGGCTAAAGACTAAGCTTATAATGTATTGGAGAGATGTACAAAAGAAATGTGTCCCTCACATTAGACTGAATTTTGCACATTTTACACCTTAAACACACATGTAATTCATTTCATAATTATGGAAAAAATGGATGATTCAGTCAGTCTAACCAAGTGTACTTGCTGTGCTAGCTTCTAATACTCTTATTCCTTTTGACAAGCTGTTAATGTCCCCCCACCACACACACACACACACACATACACACACACACACACACACACACCTACCTGATTCATTTCCATGCAACTGTGCTGCACCAAACACCCGTTGGCATCCCAGCAGAGATGCCTTGTGGCACACGCTTTTTAATTTGTATTGTCCCTTTTGGCAAATGTCCTCTGACTGCTTTGATGAATGAAGGCTGGATTGCAGCGGAGTAGATTTGACTGTCCCCACCTGTTTCCTGTGCCCGGTGATTTATGTGTTTCCCTATGATTTAATTCCTCACAGTAAAAGTCAGAGAGGCATGATGGCTGCCCTGAAATAAGGCCTTTTAATTTCATTGCCACCTTCACAATTGCGTCAACAATTCTTTCCCCCAGCGAATGAGAAACGGGGCTGGAGTTTATTTGAAATGCCCCACAAAGCCAGGTGGAAGGAAAAGGTTAAGCTTTCATTAGCAAATGTCTTTTTGGTTGGTTCCTGCCTTCTGACTGTATTGCTGTTAGATCAGTGAAGCACAAGTTCATCTAAAACCCAGTTCACCCAGTGTTTTCTGACTTCAAAGACACATTTCAATTTGATGGGATGCCATAGCAAAGGCCTTTGTTCACATTACACAGTTTATAGAGCATCTGTTGCACAGATATAGATAACCACTGACAGTATCTAATGTTATAGATGTAGGCATTTATATTTGAATGCCATATGCTCCAGCGTAAAAGAGTGTGTTTTTCCATGAAGCTGATCTCTGATAGTATCTGAAGAGTATAACAGAACATGATTTTCATGTCCTGAACTACATTCTGTTTCAGGATGTGGTGAACTCACACCCAGGCCTGGCCTTTCTGAAAGAAGCTCCAGACTTTCACTCCAGATATATCACAACGGTACGCTGCCTCAGCACTGCACACCATCCCAATGTTATGAGTAGTATGGGAGAAAATAGTGCCGGGTTTATGGAGTTCTGACAACTGTTTCCAGGTGATTCAGAGGATATTCTACAACATCAACCGGTCGTGGAGCGGAAAAATAACATGTTCTGAACTCAGGAAAAGTAACTTTCTACAGGTATATTCTATAACTGCATTTTTATTAATTTTGTGTCTGCACTGCTTAAAAAAAAAACAATAAACTGACTGAGGTGAAGCCAACTGGGAATTTTTTAGCTGCCCCACCAGAACCCTTCTACTTTGTAGAACTAAAAGAAACCAGGCTATCACATACAAATATTTTTTTTTCAAATGAATTGTATTAAAGCTTTAATTTCAGCTCATTGTCACTGTTTAGCTGATGTCATATGTTTTTTTTAAATACCAGAATGTAGCGTTGCTGGAGCAAGAGGAGGATGTGAACCAGCTGACAGAATTTTTCTCCTATGAGCACTTCTACGTCATCTACTGCAAGTTCTGGGAGCTGGACACAGACCACGACCTCTACATCGACCAGAGAGACCTGGCACAGCACAACGACCAAGGTGCGAAAACACAACAGCTTTATTTACCATTTATGAGTGCTGCTGCAGATTTGGTCGTGTGAATCACGTCTATTAAAAAAGACACAGGCTGTGCTGTTGATACCTGTGCAGAACATCACTGACCTTTTCTCCACCTTCTGGGATGTTTCTGGTGTGTGTGTGTATTATCTGGACGAGCTTTAATACTCGCATAGACACACGCTTGTAGTGAAAGACGTATCCTTGAAACATTCATCCCAAACGCTCGGCAACACATGTTCTTGGCTGATGGTCTGTGAGTGAAGTGGAGAAAATACAGCAAGGTCTATAAAAAGCTGTAAATACATTACTCAGATGACATTCCAGCGCCCTGTGGTCCAAATTTAAAGCTTTGTCACATTAATAACACAAACATCTAAATATACAGCCTGATAATGGATTACACATGTAGGGAAAAATAACACAGTAAAAATCCATTTCTTTGTGAGTCTTTCTTGTTTATGTTATTTATTTATGTTATGTTATTGATTGTTTTGCCTGTCTTTTACTTTCAGCCATTTCCCATAAGATGATTGAGAGAATTTTCTCAGGAACAGTAACGAGGTAAAGAGAACATGGTTGTTATATCACCATTTCCGAGCTAGAGAAGCTGAGTGTTGGTGTTTCAGGGCTGATTTTGAGCATTGTTCCCTCAGAGACAGACGAGTGTATAAGGAGGGACGGCTCAGTTATGCTGACTTCGTCTGGTTCCTCATCTCTGAGGAGGACAAGAAGACAGACACCAGGTATGGGCTGTTCAGATCCCTTCAGTTCTTCATGAGCAGATATTTGTGGAATTATTTGATTGTAGTTCTTATTTCTTCTTAGTTATATTTGTGTCTGCATCTGCTGTGTCTCTAGTGTGGAGTACTGGTTCCGCTGTATGGACCTGGATGGAGACGGGGTGCTCAGCATGTACGAGCTGGAGTACTTCTACGAGGAGCAGTGTCAGAAGCTGGACGCCATGGCTATTGAGCCCCTTCCCTTTGAGGACTGCCTCTGCCAAATGCTTGACCTTGTCAAGCCTGAGGTTGAAGGTCAGATATGTACATCCAGAGACACACATCTAGGGTTAGGTTTTTCTTTTTAACGTCTGCAGACTCTGGTGTTAACAATTACCCCCATGGTGGAGATGACTGGCAGCGTGGACTCTTGGTCTGATCCCCAGAACTCAATACTTCCCCTGAGCCCCCCTTTTACGTAACCGTTTGTTAATTGTCAGCAGCCACAGTCAACTTGACGCTTTGCTGTGTCTTGAAGAAAATAATGACGTGCACAACAGAGAGGCTAATTCTGCTCTGGTTTTTGTCTTTAACTGGAGTTTTACACCTCAAATGATCCTCATCCACAGCAGCCTTGCAACATCACTTTTCCTTACGGAGCACAGCCAGAAACACTGATCACATGATCATGCAACATGCAGGCCGGGAATGTGTGGCTCTAAATTAAACCTGGCCTCACATACAGGGCTGATAACACCGTTTGAAACGTTGCCCTAAAATAGTTTGTCTCAGAACAGCAGCTCACAAAAACAGCAACGTTGTTTACATCACCGCCAGCTTTGGTCTGTGTTGTTCCTGTAATGGCCTTCTCACAGCAGCTTGACCAATAAGAGATGGGCACACAAATGTGACCCTGATCATTTTTACATGTACATTAAACACATCATGGCTCAGATTCAATATGGTATTTGATCATCTGTCTGAGTGTTCGTGCTTGTTGATGCTTTTCAGGTAAGATTACTCTGCGGGACCTGAAAAGGTGCAAGCTGTCCCACATCTTCTTTGACACGTTCTTCAACATTGAGAAGTACCTGGAGCACGAGCAGAAGGACCCCTTCTCTGTTGTCAGGGTGAGCAACCTCAACTGGCGCCACCGCTCCCTGTCGGGGCTCTGGTGGCTCACGTGACCCGTCATGTCCTGCAGGAGGTGGAGACGGATGGTCAGGAGGTGTCTGACTGGGAGAAATATGCTGCTGAAGAATATGACATTCTAGTGGCTGAGGAGGCTGCCAATGAAGAATGTAATGACGTGTAAGTCTTTCCTCTTGTTTCACAGCTCCCTCCCACGTTTATCCAGCTGACAGTAAAAAGCGTCACTTTAACTCAACCCAACACTGCAGCTGTTTATTATATCCTGATTGAAATTAAAATGTATCAGTTTTCATCAGCTGAACCCAGTTTTAAATGTCATCAGATTGTGTTACTTCACCTGAAATTCAGAATATATTTATCCCAGATGTTGAAGGAAAGGAGACTGAGCAAAAATATGCAATATGTAATTGTAATGATGAGACAAGGACAAGCTGGTTTTAAAAGAATGTCCACATGGATAATGATGTGTCCAGAGCTTCACTGCCTGTTGCTCAGACTGGATATTGTACTGTATGTTGTGTGGCGGTTTTAGGAACAGCAGCAAGTAAAGATGGTCTTCTAACCGGAGCAGGTAAGACGCTCAGGGGAACGCTGAGTGGAACAAAGTTCTCTCCTGTTCATCTCTGGTGAAACAGTCCTAGTTTCTGCCCTCATTGCCCAAACTGCTGACAGCAGGTCTTAGTTTCCCATGTTTGAAGCCTGCACCATTTCCACCTGTGCCTCCGTTTCCCTTCTGTTCTCTCCAGCCACCATGTTCTGTTGCCTGTTTAGAGGAAGTGGTTGGAAAAGCCGTTAAACTCATCTAACACAGTTTTACATTCAACACCAGCATCCTGTTTGCTTAGATGAACGTAAAGAGACAAAGACGTTATCAGACCAGCGCATCCACAGCGCCTCATGTCTGTCTGACACGTATTCCAGATTATGTCGGGGGCTGATTGGGTTTCGTAAAGCGTGAGGTGTGAACAGGTCGTGTTTTTCTGGGCTTCAGTTGGACCCTTTCTTGTCCTCTGGTCTTGTTAATGTGGAATTACCTGGCAACAAAGACATGAGTCGATTTAGGTTTTCTATTAAACATTTCTCATTATTGTCATTATACAATTGATTGTACAATGAAATTTAGATTTTCTGTGCACATTACAGGTGCTGGGATCACTCATCTTTGTTCACATCTAAGCTAACACTAACTGCTGGTTTTATTTATTTATTTTTTTAATGCACTGTTGTTTTTAAAGAAAGCAGATATCAAGTTTTATTCATTATTTTTTTATTTTAAATGCTGTCTTCAGTTTGGAGAGATACATCAGTAATGTCATTTTCTTTATTTAGGTATGAAAATCACTTGAGCCCTTTAACACAACCCAACTCCAGCGAGCTGGGACTGACGAAGAGACGCTTCTTTGACTTCCCCAGTATAGGCTGCAACCTGAACCTGGACGAATACGACTACGAAGATGACTTTGAGTGATGGACGCCTTTGCCAGTCTGATGGAGGGATGGATGATCCGGTGAGTGGGGCCCAGTCAGGACACTCCTTTAGGAGCAGCGTAAATTTAAAAGACACGAGAAGCATTGATGTTGAAGAAACGGACACAATATCACAGGAAACGTTGTGTTTGTGGACATCCCAGTGAATGAATGCTTCCTGAAACTCATTTTCCTCCTGGAGTCATTGGCAAATGTACATTCCAGTGATCAGAACTGAGGGTTTTCTAGAAGAGTGTAAATACTGATTGTTACTGTAAATGCCAGATAATTGACTGCTGTGAACACGAGCACGCAGGTTAAGATGCCACACTGGTTTTGTACAGCTCTGTTTGTGGAAGTTAGCCTTTAAATTATGAGTGAAACAAATGCAAATATTTATTTGGGGATTGTGGTGTTGTAAATGATGTGAAGATGTAGTTTTTTCTATGTTATGTTCAGTATTAAATTTGAATGTACTTTGACAGAACAAAAGGAACCAATATTTTAAGTTTTGCTTTAAATTAATAAAGATTTGGTTAATGAAAATCTAATTAAGGTATTTTTTTTAATATTGTTATTGAAATGTGAAGTTCAGGAACATGAATTTGTGGCTGTCGCAATATAAACAGCTCTGGTGCACAAGGAAAAGTAGGTCCGACAGAATGTTTCTGAATGTGTCCAAAAACACATTTATTGGAAAACAACCCCAATATTTTATACACAATAACCATGAAGAGGTAAATATAAAGATAAAAAGCAAGATTTGTAATAAACTGGTTACACATCATGATATTATCCACGCGTCTCAAATGTGTTAATGTCACTTTAAACATTAAAGAGCAGGATAATCATGTGTGTACTGATGTTTCTGTGGACATCACATGAAATCTTGTGACCAAATCTTAAGTGTCCAATCACAACAGTGATCACAATTGTTTTACTTTTATTTTTTAAAAATAAGATTCATTTCCTCGATGCTCTTCAGTAGCTGAAGAAAGGCCAGTTAATGTGCACTTAATTCAACGGTGCTGATCCATCACCGATGAGCCAATAGTGGTGCCGGAGAGCACGTGCACCGTTTCATGTGATGTCGCTTATCCTACAATCAGCAAATTAAGGGACGTCTACAATCATTACCAACATGAGACATCGTGATGAAGATGACTTATGTCATATATACAAACGTAAAGCCAAATCTGACCTTCAGCCTATGTGACCTGGGGCAGCCAACGTGCAGCCCCTCCTGATCTGGGGTCAGTTCTTTGGTCATACTGTTACAATTGGGTTTAGTTGTTGAGGGACTCGCGAAGGAATCAGGTGAGCACTGAGAGTTAAATCTTTTTTAGGAGATAAGCAACATAAATAGCATTTGCATAGCATATTATTACCCAATACTTCATGGCACAATGGAACAAAGACGTCTGTGACTACAGCTTAAATATCTGAACCAGTTCCCGGTAAATTCATGGAATGTGACCGTTCCCAAAAGCGTCCTCAAACAGGAACAACTACATTTTCCATAAGTAAGCACATATACAGATAACAATCAGCTGCATCTTCAAACAGGAGCAGCACTGTACAGGTCTCCTGCTCAAAGATCACACACACAGATCAGCACCCATCCACCAAGCTCCCAGCTGCTACACTTCGATCTCTACGGTGTCGTCCTCCGGCTCTTCTGCAGCGAGGACGCCGGCGCCCCTGTTCGCTCTCTTGGCAGGGGGTTCGGCGGCGAGCGGCAGCAGATCCGGATCAGAGGTCTTTCTCTGATGGCTGCAGGGAGGAGGAGGAGGAGGAGGAGGAGGAGGAGAAAGAGGATGAGGATGAGGATGGTGTTGATGCCTGAATCCTGATGCTGCTGAGCCTCACCTGTGAGCGAGGTTGGACCTGGGACCTTTACAGGCTTTGGGGTCAGTGGGGGTGGACGTCTCAGGAGGCTCTGAACAGCCAGAAGACACGTAAATGTGTGTGTGTGTGTGTATACACAATATTAATCCTGCGGGGATCTAATTGAATTGGCTATTGTTTGATTAGTTAAGAGGATTTAATTGAATTAATTCAAGTTTGATTGCTAATGTTTATCTCATTATCCACAGTATCTACTGATTCTTTGTCTCACTTCATGTCACGAAGAATCAAAAATAGAATTATATTATTATAGATGAACTGATAATTAAAATATGCTGAGAGCCTAAACTTTACCTTCAGATTTCTGCTTGGACTGGCGACTGGTCACCAGCTGCCTCTTCTCAGAGCCCACGCAGGACACGGCATCCTCCTGGTCGGCCACGGCCAGCAGGGAGGCGCGATAGTGGACGAGCGGCTGCCAGCACTCCTTCCTGAGGTCGACGGGGAAGCCCGCCGTGTGCTTCTGCAGGTACGAGAACCTGCGCAGGAGACAAGCGGAGGGCTGGACTCAGGAGGGGGTCGAAGCCCGTTAGCCCCCCCCCACCACCACCACCACCACCACCACCGCTTACACCGTCCTCTTGTCAGGTTTGAGCAGCTTGCAGGAGAACTCGCTGAGGATGGCCAGGTAGGACAGGTAGGGAGGGGCAGGGGCCTCAGCCGTCGGGCTAAACTCCTGGAACACAAACTCTATACCGTTCCTGTGGAACACACACACACACACACACACACTCAGACCCTTGAAGCAGACAGAAAATCTCCAGTGCAGCACCGACCAGTGGATCATGACCACGCCCTCGCGAAACTTGATGGGATCGGCGAAGGTGAGGGCCAACCTCCGGGCCAGCTCTCTGATGCCGGTGAAGGTCTGGACACCTGGAGGGACCCCCAGGGGGCCCCCGCCCTCCTGCTCCCATTTGAGCCGAGTGAAGAGCTGAGAAGAGAGGCGGCGCTGGCGTCAGACCCCTCAGAGGTCAGCTGCTGCGCTGCCTCTGGGGGGGGGGTACCTGCTGCAGACAGAGCACTAGCGCAGCGGCGCTCTCCATCTTGTCCACCTGCCGGCTCCGGTTGATCGTCTCCTTGATGATGTCTCCAAAGTCGTTGTAGTGCTGAGGACACAGCAGAAATCTCGAGGTCACGTTTCGCCGCACTGAATTCTACAGGTTTGTGTCGCGTAACGGTGATCTAGCTCAGCCTCTGCTGTGCCTTTCAGCAGCATCTGGAGCTTTACCTCCTCCAACAGGTGCCGCTTCAATGTAAGGCTGGGGGTCAGTGAGAAGAGATCAAAGAACAAAGGGGTGAGCTGACGTGTCAGAGAGGTGAGTCTGTTGGTCTGACTGCTTAAATTGATGGCTGGTTCATTTCTGATGTCAACAATCGCTGGAATGATCAGCGATAAGACAGAAGTGCTCAGAAATGATGCCTACTCTTTTGTCCTGATGTGTTCAAACAGGAGTCTTGAATGGTCTGTTACCTTCACGTACTGCATAAAGACCTCAGCTGCCAGGCTCATCTCCAGCACCCCGTGGATGATCAGTTTGCAGTAGGCTGCGAGCGCGTTCCTGCGCCTGTGAAGGTCCTCGAGTCTCTCCACTTCAGAGCGTTCACTGACTGAGGGATCCAGATGGAGTCGGAGCACACACAGTCAATGGGGGAGGCGGCGGTACATCAAAAAAATCAGAGCGAGAGTAGAACAAAGCAGAGACGGGGTGAAAGTGTTTCAGTTAGATTCAAGACAATGGCTTTAACAGGTGGAAATCAAAGATAACAGAAGGGTAGAGTTATGGTTGTGACACCATGTGGCTTCAATCTTTCACAAGGCTAATAAAACAGGCTCGGAGGTGAGCTACAGTTAATGGTATTTTCTCACGGAAAGAGATTGTCCTGATTTTATGATTTAACTCAGGGCCCTTGACCTCCCGGTGATCTCTGATCCAGCGGCTAATGGAAAACACTGTCGGTATAACAAAATCATTACCAGACCAATCCAATAAAACAATAGATTTTATTACATGTTCAAAGACCAATAATCCTGTATCAGACTTGGTTGGGGGGAGTTTAAGGAGTCCCACCAGGGCATGTATTGACTTCTCTGGACAAGCCCATATTTGGATTCAATATGCCTCTGAGAGCCTGAGCGCCTCTAATAAACTGTTCTACTTACAGGCAGCTAGGACAGCCTTTCCTGAGACTTCAAAACAGATGGAATCCTAGTGGCATCATAAATCTGGATGCTGAAGTCAGCATTCTGTGTTTGTCAAGTCGGCCCCTGTCTGGACGCATTAATAAAACCATCTTTCATGATGTGGATACAATTTTCAAACCAGTTTAAAGATCTGAAACCTGCTCTGCAGCCAGTCGTTAAGGAAACATGCAGCTGTGACTTTAAAGGCTGCATATTTATACTAGTTACAGCTGCTATAGTGAATGAAACCTCACTCGGAGGAGAGACCTGACAAAAGGAAGCTGCGCTCGCGCGCGGCGCCACCTACTGGACGTTAGTGGAACTGACGCTGCAAATGCAGCAGCACAGCTCGGAATCACCGCTGTAAGCCTTGTAGCTCTAATGTGCAACAGTTCGGGATAACCAGCACACTGTGTCACAATAACATCTACATAAAAATATACTGGCTTCAAAATGTATAAAAAAAAAAAAAAAAATCTTTGGATGTTTGCTTTGGAGCATCAGTGTTGAGGACCTTGAGCCATGTTCCCCTCCACACTCTGCTCCATTTTAACAGCTGGTGTGAAGGACAAACACACTCTGAGTATAAAAGATAAAACAATGCAACCATTTTCCAATCTTAATTCAATATTTGTGAATGTAGAATGGAAAAATTTTGTCAATAGATTTTTGGTCAGCTAAAACTTATTTCTTGTCACAAAATCCACCTCAGACACTTAATCAGCCTGAAAAAACGACAGTGCGACAGATAGAAACTGTCATTAGAAAGTCAAGAGGGCCTCACCACTGCCGCGGCCGTCACCGTCCGCTCCCCCAAAGACGTGCTGGCATACGAAGGTCAAGAGCGCTCTCTGCAGCTTGGGGCTGGGAGTGTAGAGAGCCAGGCTGAAGGGAGCTGGGTCACACACATGAAGCTGGCACGAATGAGCCGTCAGCACATCACACACGCCGAGAAAGGCCTGGAACAGAGACGTGGCAGCACGTTACAAGGAGAGAGGAGCAAACATCAGGTTGCTCTTTAACCTTCACCTGCTGGCGGACACTGAGGTCGGCGTGGGAGAGACAGCGGTGAGAACACTCACAGAAGAGACGCAGCTGCCGCCTCTGGCCCGCAGCTTTCTCCTGAAGCATATACAACCATTTAGAGGCTCTTAAAAACAGATGGGATTATCTAAATGACTGACTGATCATTATAGATAAATTCATTCCTCAATTAACAAACAGAAAAGAACTTTTCTTCCTTTCAAAACACACCATCAATATATTAAATAATGAACTATTTATTATTAGAGCTTGTGAATGAATGCACAATTGGACTTCCAAAATAAATGTGACTCACACTGGAAGAAAGACTTTGACAGCTTGTGTTGAGGGACCAGAGGACGGCGTAAGAGAGACACTGCAGGACTTCCCGCAGCACCTCCAGACAAAACATCGGAGAGAAGAGGAAACGCTAAAGACGGGTATGGTCCACAAGACAATTACAGCCAACAAAAACATGCACATGCTTGCACATAAATCTGTTTCCACACTTGGTACCTGAGGCGGGGCCCCTCCCTGGCTGCTCTCCACCGTCAGCAACGGTGACAGCAGGCCAAACAGGTTCCACTGCTGGAGGTCGTGACAGCTGACGAAGACACAGATGAACAACTAAAACAAACAAACGGGCTCTTCGTCGTTTGTTGCCCGAGTGCGCGGCCCGAGCTTGACAGAAGCGTGACTAAGTCTTACTTGTGGAAAGCTCCGAGTTTCGTCATTGTGGCCAAAATTTCCCCCGTTTTTTCTTCATCAGCAGAAAAGCAGTTACCCTGGAACACACAGGAGCAGGAAGCCTCCAGAGTTTGGTTGGACTCTTTACTGAATGCAATTAGAAAAAAAATCCCACTTTCCCCCCTCTCTAGATGAATCAGCTGAACGCACCACGAGTGAGTCACTCATCAGTAGTGTCAGCTGGTCCACCCAGCGTTGGATGAGAGAGTCCCTGGTAGCCTGGGCCACAGAGCACCATGCCGCCCCCACCTCACAGAGGCTGAGGAAGGTTCGAGCTGCAGCTTCCAGAACCGCAGAGCTGGAGTGGAGCTCCAGGACTGCGGCCATCTCTGCCACCAAGGCGGAGACAGCCTGAGGAAGAGCAGGGAAACAGCACACTCAAAAACCACAAGAACCAGTAATGGATGCAAAAGCAGACAGATCCACCAGCATGCTGGGAGTAGTTATGTTTGCTTATACTCGTTAAATCTGCCATTCATATCGGATCTATATACCCAAGTAGGAGACCAACCTGTGTGTTCTGTGTGTCGATACATTCTGGGAGGAAGTACTGAGGAATCCTCATCAGGGAGGCCACGATATCACAACTACTTGAGAACTGCACGTAGAAAAACCTCAGTGTTAATCCGCAGGAGTTGTTTCTGATGCATCAACGACGACATGAGGATTAAATAAAGGACCTTGGACAGAAGCTGAGGAAGCATGAGGAGAAGGTGGTGGGTGAGCTTCGTACAGTCGTCAGTCTGAAGCTTCTTCTCCCTGGCACTCATTACCTGAAAGAGTCAGACACAGCCCCCGTGGGAGTGGCAGACAGCAGAGCAGCTTCTCTAACGAAGATGGATGACCTCTGACCTTCTTGGCTCCGGTCCTTCCTGCCAGAACTGGTCCTTCGGAGGCCTGACGCACAGATGCCACCAGGACCTCCACCAGCACAGCCTGCTGTGCCTGAGTAAGACCTGAGTGTGTGTGCATGCATAGACACACACCAATGTTATTTATTATTATTCATAGTCAGGGGGAAATATACATATAATAAAGACATATGTTGTTGTGTATCAATATGCTTTTAACTAAAATCATTTATTATGGTAAGTGTCAAATGATTGTAAGTCAGTCAGAACACATTAGTGAAGAATGACGGTGTCTGGGCTGAAATCTCAAACATAGACGGGGTGTTTTAGTATCTATGCTAAGTAAGTGATTCTAATTAGACTGACAGAATACTTCAGCTCCTCTCAAAAGCTACATTTCCTTTCAAATCTACGTTAAAGCTTCTATTCAGGCCAAGATTATGCAGGCTGCAACTATTACAAAACATGTGTGAATCTCTGTACTTTTACAATACCATTCCTGTCTGCGGTGAGGGGATGCGCTGTCAGAGACACGTCACCCTCTGCAAGCATGTCCGGGCACACACTGATCTCACCCACCTGAGCTGTGTGAGATGTCTTGCAGTAGGACTGATGTGAATGCAGGCCAGTCCTTCAGGAGAGCTCCACCACAGTCCCACAGACTGTCCACCAGGTACACCACATGATTGTGCAGCTGAAAGTGAAAAATCGGACAGGACATGGTTTCATTACCCTGTTTGAATTAATAGTTAATAAAAATTAATAAAAGACCACCAACAGCATATCATTAAAGTAAGTTCAAATCATCCTCCAAGTTAGTGTGATCACCTCACCTCAGACTCCTGATAGAACTGCAGTAGGGCTTTTACTCTGGCATATGTCTGATGTTTACAAATGTCTTCATCACTCATTTCATCTTGGCTGACAGTGGAACAGAGCTCAGTGCTGAGGACTCTGAAAAAGACCAAGCACATCACAATTAAATGGAACATAGCAACATAGCAACCATATTCATCAGTTAAATGCCCGATTAGCCTTTCTTGGACCCTCACCGCTTGTTTGTTGCTCATGCCGAGTACAAATACAGATGTTGTGCTTTGTCAAACCGCACATTATTGGCTTTGCTTGGTTGCTTCAAACAATTCACATTTAAATACCTTGAGAAGACCAACTCCCCAGCGGTGGCCGCAAGAGGGCGCTGCGATGAGTAAACAAACTGAAAGAGCTGCTTGTAGTCCTCAGGAGTCAGCACATCATCACAGGATCTGAGGAGAGAGAAGTGAGCTGCTGCGGCCGCAAAATGAATAAATACATAAATATAGAGCATGCTCTGAAAGTGACAACTGAAAAAACTCACTTGGAAATTAGAATCAGAAGTTTCATGGTCTGCACTGCCACTTCATTGTCCTTATCCAGGGTCATGGAGATCATGCGATCCTGGATCAGAAATTGAATGAAAACAAATACACAACAGTAAACATGTCTGTCTGGATGTGAATAAATGAGCATGAGCATTTTAATGATAATCGTATCTATACCACATATCCTTTGAGAAAAAATGCTTGGAGTATAATCTCGATAAAGTCACACAATAGGACAAAGGAAGGAGAGGATAATCTTTAACTTTCCCCGGTTTTCTGGTGAGAAGTGTGCATGATTTCAACATCTGCAAAGTTCCGCGTGTGCTGTGTCTTTGTCATTTTTGAGAAGAGTCCTCATCTTTGCTGGGTGTATATTTGACAGTAATGCAACATTCTTTAACTTTGTTTGTGTTCTAACAAGGCCTTACCTTAAACCGGCTAGTGAACAGGTCCAATTTTGGAAGCAGCAGAGGGTCTCCATACAAGCCCTGCAGGCTTAAAACACACTTCAGACGCACATCTGGTAGCTGAAAGAGGATGCGCACATCAGAGCTGAGAAAAAATTTCAAGTGTATGTAGAACATCTAACCATGTCCCCCTGAGCCATGATGTTTATTGTTGTTCACCTTATCATACAGCATCCAGCCCATGTATTTGAGGTAGCCATCATTGAGAAACATAGAGCTGTAAAGCTTCATCCACAAACCCAGCTCCTCCATGCAGATAGAGCGGACTTCTGGAAGAACGTCGCTGAAAGGGAGCAAGAAATATTAACAATAAATTCAGATGTGAAGATGTGAACACAAACCGGAGGCGATGCCGATAAAAGTCAAAGAAAAAAAAAGAAACCTACCGATATCGTTTCAGAAATATTCCTTTGAAGAGGATATCCATCATGCTTTCTACATCTGCCCTCTTCTCCTGCAGCTTTGGGACAAAAGGCGTGCACAAGGAAAATCAGAGCATCAATCAGACTACTGAGATCTGTGCTTTTTGGAGGGGCTCTTTTCTTACCCCTGTGATCTTCCGTTGTATCTTCTCTAGTTGCAGCGGGCTTTTCTGCCGGGTTGTCTTTGTCTTCTGGACATCGTACAGTTTCTGACTGTTCTCGATGCTGACATGCAGGCTCAGAGCCACGCCCACGAGGGCGCTCACCAGCTTCAGCGCTGATCGAGGATGTCAAAGACACCCATTAGTTCGGTCGGTGAGCTTAAATGTCACCTGGTGTGTTTTCACTGATTTACCTGCTAGCGTGCAGGTGTGCCTGAAGGCCCGTATGTGGGAGTTGGACAGCTCGGTGAGCAGCGACATGAGGGCGTTCATCATGTAACTGTCAAAGAGCACACTGTGCTGACACTGGGCCACCAGCACGGACATAAAGTCACAAAACTCAGAGTGGAACCAGCGGCCGTACGGTCCTGACTGTGTCAAAGGATACTCCACCCCGTCCTAGTTCAGAGGGAGAGGAGCAAGAGTGATGACTGTTTATGGGGCAGAAAATACTTGAGGTTAGAGGACTCACAAAAATCCACTTAAAGACTACTGACAGTATCAATGGGCCATGTGACTGTGAGGATCCACGGGAAGGCCAGGAACTTCTTATACTGCAGACCTGAAACCTGCAACACAAACCAACACAGGCTTAGTTTAACATGTTCAGACTGATGCAGGGGTGAGGGAGTCAGGGAAGAGATGTTAACCTCATCCAGATCCTCCACCATCTTGCTCGTGATGTCATCGCCTTCTTCTTTGTGTTGACACAGCTCTGCAGTGACAACCCCTGAGACAACGGCGCAGAAACAGAGCTGTTCAGGTTTAGTCTGTGTGTGCACGTGTGTGTGTGTGTCTGTCTCAGATAATACCTCTACACCCACAGCACTGGATGAAGAAGTTAATAAGATCAAGCAGAGGCATATCTCTGTCCATCGCGTATGCCTCGATCCAATCATCCATCACCATCTGGGCAAACACGGTGGGATACTACATTAGAACAATTACACAGTCTTATACTGACAGTACTTCTGAAACTTCTGAAATTTGAGAAAGAGAACTTTATTCATCCCTGAAGGGAATTCAGTTTTTACAGTAGGCTGCACCATCACAGATCTATTCATACAACATAAAAAATACATTATATCATAAATATAGAAGAGATCCAAAAGCTGACACAGGTTTGAATTTTGCATTACAATATTTCTACAGTAATGAATTTAAAAATGTGTTTCTGTTATTATTAAGTGTGAATTGTAAAAAGGGAGGGAGCAGAGGAGAGAGAACGACATGTGAGTCCCACTTTACCTGCATGGCACTCCTGCCCATGGAGACCACCTCAAACAGGGTGACGGCCTCCACCCGTCTCTTGCCACGGCCACCTCTGGCTTTGCTTTTGTGCTTTACTTTGGAACTCCTGCACTCGCCATTCTCCGAGTCTTTGAGCGCGCCCCTGCTTCGCCTCTGCAGGGGGGGGGGGAGAGGGGGGGGGGCGGCTTCAGCGGATGAAACATTTACAAAGCTTCTATCATCGCCAATGCTGGGGTTCTCTTTCTGTGGGGGGGTGGGGGGGGTGTAAACCTCACACTGACCTGGCTCCTCTGTCTGTTCTCATTGCCAGAGTCTTCCTCTGAGTGAGCGAGGGCTGCAGAAGTGTTGGCCTCCTGACGATCTTTACTGGAAGTCACAGATGAGGAGTTAGGTGACGTCTGGAGCCCGCCGAGCGGCAGAAGCCAAGCTCACACACTCTCACACACTAAGTTTACGCACTCTTTGCTCTTGGAGAATCTGAATGAGGTTGTAGTTGTGGGCTCAGGGATCATCTCCTCCTCGGATTTGTGTGTGCGGCGCTCAGTCACGGAATCCTGCGTGTGAAATCAGCTGTCATTGAAGAGGGCGTGGACGTGAACAGGCCAGCTCTGGGTGTCCGTGGATCTGGAGTGAGAGGAGGCTCCCAGAGATCAGGGATGGGAGGACTGCTCAGGGACACTTGGGCAGTAATTGGCCCCAGGAGAATTGACAACAAAAAACGAGCAGAGCATTCCGATATCCTCTAACTGAGCTGGCTAAAACCTCTTTTAAAAACAAACAAACAAACTTAAGTATTACCAATATTTTTTTCAAGTCTTCCTTTGCTTAGTCAGATGAATGTGACAGTTTAATCGTCTGGAACCTTGGCAAACTTACCGCTTTCACGACCCATCGATGCCCTCTGAGGTGACTTTATTCCTAAATCCGAGAGCAGGAGAGCTTTTATTCCATTTAAACATTTCCGGACCCTGCACGTCCGCCGTCTTCCCCTTGCTCTCATAGTCAAGGTTCCGAGCAGCCAAACAGAGCGCTGATTGGGCGGCCGCCTAAAATTGAGAACGGCGATTGGCTCCTGGCGGCAGCACTCACCCGCTGGCCCCGCCCCCGATGACCGTGACCAACACACGCGGTAATGTTGGTTTCCAGCGTGAACACATCTGTCCGGACACACACCCGATCTGGGCCAGCCGGGAGAAAACATCTGGCTCGGGCAAGCTCGAGCAACGCAGTGTAGGTTGTGGAGACGAGTCCCTCAGGTCAGAGTATCTTCAGGTTTTGCTGGGTGTGTGTTCTCCTCTTGAGCTGATCAATGAGGGAGGTGTCCCACATGTTCGTGTTATATGAGGGGTGCACTAACTTGGGCACAGACTAGGTTATAACTAAAGCAATCACAGCAGCAGAAGTGCAGACATAAAACTTGAGGATACTTATGAAAAGCATAAAACATGCTGTTAGGGAGTCACAGCCGTTTCATGCAGATTACTGCAATTTCTTAGAGGATCAAATGTATTTCTGACTGATTCATCAGGGTTTTCACATTGTGGGGCTCTTTACTTTAACACAAATGAAACAGATAACAGGGGTAGACTTCAGATGATTAAACATATGGCAGCTGTGTGAAGCCCGGGGTTTTATCAGCGAGGGTGAAGGAGGAGTAGTTATACTGAAAGTTCCAAAGTAAATCTGGCAGAACAACAGATAACAGTGTGGTCTATTACTTAAAAGAATGCAGAAGAACACGTTTATGAATGTGAATACAGAGGATGAAAGCCCTCTAGAGAAGAAAAACACTTTTCTCAGTAGTAATCAGTTTTATCATTCCACTTTATATAAAAAAAGAAGTTTGGTTAACTTCATTAACGTAGTTATTTGATTCATTAGTTATAACATTTGTGCAAGAAATGATTCAACAACGTCACCTTTAAACAGTGTCATACAGATTAACTTGTGCAGCATTCAAACAGAATATAAAAACACACTTTTTAAATTAACCGGGCCACGATCACTCTTTTCAGCACATGATAAAAACAAGGGGGGTGGGGTGTAGCCCCGCCATGAGTTCACAGGATCAAGTGTGGCACCATTCTGCAGTCAGTCAACATGTGTTTGTTCTGTTTATACACACACACACACACACACACAGAGGAAGGGTGTTGTAGCCTGCATCAGGACAACAGTTGTGACACAAAAGCCACAGCTTGATGAAGGCCATCCATCAGCTCCTCTGGTAACGACAGCACCAACGATGTTAGGCTTTGTGTCACCTGTAAAATCCTGCACACAGAATGGCACCAGTTTATTACTAGTTTATTATGTTCTTTATCCCTCCTAAACATCCCCTCAACCGAGACAATACATCGCGACTCACCATGTGATGTACTGAACAGCAAGCTGAGGTTCATGCTTGGAACCTTCATCTACAAGCAGACACTGTTTCATTTGCTTGAAGTTGGCCTCAATATCTTTCTTTATTTCAGAGAGTGCCTGACTTCCCCTGAAGGAGCAAATGACTTGCTGCCCAAAGCAAACAGAAACATAGATCACGGTGGAATAAAGGTGTGAACGTCAGCGCAGTCAAGGTTGTTACTACTCACATAAAGAACAGAGAGCTGGTGAGCGATGTATTTGTGACTTCCGAGGTGTCTGATATCTTCCTCTAGTTGCTGACTCAGCACCAGGAGTTGGTTCATCTTGGCCACATGGAGTAAGTAGTCTACACACAGAGCATGTGGTTACAATAAAAGCATCCTTGTTAATGTTAATGTCTAGCAGCAAGAGCCTTTTATTTGCTCTCTCATTCAACAGAAGAGTGTAACTTTAGCAAAGAGGTCTTTATCTGAATCGTGAATGTGTGAATGCTACCATCCATCGGTGGCCTCTCCAGCATGTCCACCGGGCTGCCTTGAATAAGGAAAACCTCCACACGAGGAAACATTGCTGACAAGCCCACCATGTCAAGGTAGTCCTGAGGAAACACACAAAATTTTTCCTCCAGCAGATGCCACGAAGCAGATTCCTTCTGAGTCACATTCGTATTCTGTGTCACGAAATGTTCACCTCCAACTCAGGCATTGGCTTTGGTAAGTGTTCAAGGCACTGCAACATCCGGTCAAGGATTTCTGACCCTGGAGAGAGAAAAATGCAAAGATGCAGTGTTTATTTAAAATAATATGGTCAATTGTATTTTGAAATGTAATTTAATTTTATGGTTAGTCCAACTAACCTTGAGCCTGGAAAGTGTCCGCCTCCTCTGGGCTACAGCCTTGTCCTAACTGCTCCTGGAACTGCAACAGAAGCAACAGAATGGACCAGCTTTATTATTGTTGAATTGTATTTTTCCTTTAAACTACAATAAACTACACTTTTATGCACCTGGTTAAAAGGTTTTTGTTTTAGTTGCTGCCTAAAATAGGAAAATAGTTTTGGTCTCTGTTCAAAACTATCAAAAAGTAATAAACTTGCATCTAAAACAGGATTTGAGTATTTTGTTTTTTTCTTCTCTGCTTGTCCCTTGAGGGTCCCTTGCTGACTCAGCTTCATAAGGGTGAAAGGAGGGTACATCCCTGGACAAGCTACCAGTTTTGTCGCAGGTACCTTGCTCAAGAGCACTTCGGTAGTGCTCTGCAGGTGTACCGGCCCCTCTCATACCACCAGCACACCATCCATTTTTTGTCAGACATGGAGATTGGACATTCCAATCCCCGACCGACAGAGTTACCACTGCGTTACTTTTACATGTAAATTTCCAATGCTGCAGTACACATCAAACACAAGTCTATACATTTAGACTCCATGTGCCATAGGCTCACATGACCTTGGGCACCCAGTACCTGAATAAACAGGGAATGGAACGGTCACTTTATAGTAAGAGACCATGCCTTAAGTGGACATCACAATGTTTTTAAGTGAAAATGGAAGAACAAAGCAGTGTTAGAATATTGTAATTAATTCTGTTCTATGTGAGTCTTTCCATGCGTCTGCCTGGGATCTGCTGCAAACCCCAGAGACAGATATTAACTGGATGTTAGGTTACGGTTTGCAATGGGGGAAAACCCCAAACTTTTCTATTTCTAAGAAAACATGTCACCTTTCATATTCACTACCATATTAAATACTAAGAATGAATGGGCTCCCAGAACTACCAAATCCGCACTGGGTGATGGAAGACGAGCATCCTACCTGCTGCATCTGTGCCCTGATGAGGAGATCCAGTTGTCCACAGAGACACAGCATCTCCAGGCCCACCTGCTCTGGGCTCAGCTGGACGGGCATGAGCGGTCTCTTCAGCTGTAACTCCACTGGACACACAACCAACATCTGGAGGTCAGATCTCCAGGTCCTTCATCACAGGATCACCCACCTTTTCTCTAAATCTCAACAGGCCACCGCAAAACCACCGCGACGTCATGCCCACAAACAATAGACATTGCTGCTTAAATGGGAGCGGCGGTCAGTCATTATTTTTAAGTGACTCGATCAGACTAAAGCCTCAGAGCATCCTAAACAAGTGTGTGCTGATGGAACTTACCTTTGAATACCTGATGGTAAGCGCACGGCTGACAGATCGGTTCTGATGTGTTCACTGCCATCTCTGACTTGCAACTGCGGTACTTATCGGTGATGTCAGTTCGGCTGATGAAAACTATGCTAATTTAAAACAAAAGCAGGGGCCTCGTTTAGGTGAGAAAAAACCGCTCCATTTGTTTATTTCATTGTATTTGGTCCATCTGGATGCCGGAACGGGGTGTGTTCAAGTCTCAAATGTACAGGCGCGGTGAAAGGAAGCCAAAACGACGTCATTTCACGTTTAACCGGTAATTGGCCGTTTTCTTGTTGACGGTGTTCCTAAATAAGGTAAAAGCATATACATGTGTTCTATGTACATTTTCACAGGTTTTGCGTTTCTGGCGTATTAAGGGCGAATAGCGCTCTCTACCACAGCCGGTCAGAGGAGCGGTGATTTGTGCTCCTGAACACACCTCGGCTCCCTGAGACCGAGGCGCTGTGAATGACGTCATGTTAGAGCATGCAGAGCAGCGGGTCTCTACAGGTTCTTCACTGAGCCAAGTCCAGCCTGAGAAGTCCATCCAGACGATCACGTCAGGTTCTCCATGATTTGAGACGTTTTAGAAAGCCGCTTCCTTTCACAGGTACTCCATTTGTAGTTTCTATTCCACTTTTGTGGTTAACCACCTGTCATTAAAGCAGCTACAATGGGGATATTTAAATAACACCCAGTTCAAAAGGGTGAAGCACAAAGAAATTCTGCAGAGGTAATATAAACAATTAAAGATCCATTATTAGGCTCATTATTATTGGATATTTAAATCTGCATTGCTCCCTCACGGTTCAGCATCATTCAAACAATTGAGTTAAATGAGCCGAGACATTCTCGTTTCAGTGCGCTTAAAAAGCATTGTTCTTTTTGGTTAAACTTTGTATATCTTATAGGTTGTACATGCCAGTGGAAGATTAAAAACCAACTCTGGGCTTGGTTTATTAAATAGCAAAGTCAGAAGACATGTTTTAAATCCTTCAATAAGGACAAGAAAAAAAACAATTCAATGATAATAAAGCAGGCTTATAAAGTCTGTCACAGTTTTTCATTAACCCAGGAGAAAGTTTGTAATACAAAAAGCAGAGAAAATGAATGCAAAAGACATTTAAATATTGCTTAACATAATATATCTCTTGATTCTATTGTAATAGTCTGGTATTATAAAAGGGGAGAGACAAAGAAAGGAAGAGACAATCCTCACAAAAGATTCTTTTCAACGCTCAAATATATAAAATGTACACATCTTGTAAACAACCTTAAGTTGACAAGACAATCCTGTTTACAAGTGCACCTAGGAAAAAATATAAATCCATGAGCATCAGTTGCCACCCCACAGCAAAAATATACTAACAAATCCCGATCTTCTTATCAGGAATTAAAACTGCAGTCCAAAAGTGTACATTTTCTTCTTAGAAAACAACTGTTCACAATGTCTGATGGCTGTATACGTGATTTTGACATCTTGGGAACACCTTCGATAGGACAAATTTTATTTATTAGATGCGGAATAGACCGAGATCCTGGGGCACAAAAAGTCTATCTGAGGTCAGGTACTAGTTCTGAACTGGTACCATCTACTAACGAGTGCAGGGGGGCAAAGTCAGGTTGGCCATCAGCTCGTGAACAGAAGCAAATATCGTACATTCACCTGGAAGGAAAAGAGAAAATGGCTAAAGTTAACAAATGCATCTGTACCGGTGTAGTAAATCTGCAGGACATGCTTGGCTTACCCTGTCTGGCTGGATGCAGTTCATTGAACCTCTTGAGGATATTAGAGACCATAAGTGCTGCAGCCCCAGACGAACTGTGCTGTCTGGGAATGTCAGCCTGCTGGGTGAGGCCTGTAGCCATGTCATACACAATAGGGACGATGATGCTTACTGGGTCCTGGGGAACTGGGAGCCGCTGGGTCAGTTGTAACTGCAAACATGGAGAATGAGCTCCATAATGAGTTGGACACTAATGTAAACTAACATTTTGCCTTTTTAAAGTACCCTTATGAAATTTGAATAAGCTATGATCATCACACAAAAGTTTTAACTGTTTTACTTGTAGGAAGTTGAATAAATCTATAAAGGTTTGTATAGATAGGTAAGATGATATATGATGGATGGATAGATAGATGTAATTTAATGATCCTGACCTGGAAAACTACAATGCAGCAGCAGCAGCAAGGCATTGAACTCAATATGAAAATGTCAATATAAAAACAAAAAATATACCTATACACAGTATAAAATATAAAAAGATTGGTATAAAAATGTATATGCAACAAAATAGGACTAGTAATAATTACATATAGTGCCAATAATCTAATATCATGGGATTTAAATTAAATTTTTCCTCAGACGCACCTATAAACAATGCTGCTGCTTAGCTATTCATGTGCTTGAGATAATGAGTGAAAACAAGATAGTTTCTAAAGACATAATTGGAATGTTCTTTAATAGCCAAATCAATTAATTCAACTCAGTGGAGTCAGCTAGTGAAGACCAAGTTGAAGAGCTGAAGACTGAATATCAATATAAAGTATTTGATTAACTGTAGCTACTATTTCCACATTTTTATTACACATGGGGTGTTCATATGGTGGTCAGCTGAACACTCAGCTGACCACTTGTGAGTGGACCACGGAAGACACATGTAAAACAATACTGAAACTGATACTTCGCAATACCCCCCCCCCCAAAAAAAAAAACCCTGAAAGCCAAGAGGAAGGAAGACCCACTACACAGTGCTGTCAAAATTCTATTTAACCAGAGAAAAAGCTTGACCTGGGGATGGGAATACTTACAAAGAAAAGCATCTTGGACTTGAGCACCACAGCAATAGTTCCTGGGGGTGCAATTGGGGGAGCGCTGGGTGGAATAGTGAGGCAGAATTGGACGTTCCATTTCAGCTGTGCAGCCTGGTCAGGGAACTGCAGAAGAGAGCAAGATTTGTGCTTAATGGACATACTGCTCAGTTATGATGCAATACATGTGGTAATCCTGTATGTAAAATAAGCCAGTACACACCAGTTCAAGCTTCATAATGCGTACACAGTCCCTCAGGATGTTGGTGGGTGCCCCAAGAAGCTTTGTGAAAGCATTCAGTGTATTGTACTTGAATGGAGGACCAGCAACCTAGAAAGTGAACAAAAGATAAATAAAAGGAAGGATAAGAGTTTACTGGAGTTGAAGTATTTTAGCTGACTACTCTTTAGTTGAAAATAAATAAAGTTCCAAGCACAACCCTAAACTGTTAAAGTACAAAAGCTCAAACGTGAATGTAAAAATGTGTTGATTAGTCTCGAAATAGAGATTTCTTATATGTACCCGTGTCTCGAAGAACTTTTCTAGCACTTGGAGCTCCTCTTGAGACCATGGACCTGTGTTTTCTGGGGTGACTTTGAGCTGCAGGGTCTGGTAGTTCTTTGGGTTGAGGGCTACTCGGCACTTGAGCATGTCTGTCTTGAACATGATGACTCCTGGTTCATTTGAGTTCACAATGGACAACTGGAGAAAAGTTGACAGAATTAGGAGAGGGACAAAATGCTTGCATCTTCATAATGTTCTACACAGCTCTTACATTAGCCTCCTGTTGGATGATTCTCTGCAAGTGCCTTCTCATGATGACTGAACCTAAAAAACGCTCCAATGGCGAGCAGAGGTAACTTCCTGCCAGTCCTGGCACCAGGCAAGGAGTGGGTGAGGGAAGCAGCAGCACATGCAAGGCATTGTGGGTAAGAATAGTAGGAATGGATGCAGCCCAGGGGCGCTGAGGTAGCTTTCGGGGAGGAGGCATACTGGTAGGCATGATCTGTGAACCTAAACCAAGGAAAAAAATATTTCCCATCATTCACAGAATTGTGGCTATAATGACACATTTAATTTTATAACATGACATTTTAAAAAGGTACTCTGTCTTATAAAAGAGAAATGACACCCAAATAACACACCTATAAAAACATTATGATTGTCCATATAAGTAGCACATTTCCATTTTGCATAGTGGGAAATGCACATTTATTAATCCTCACATGAAAGTGGAAAGAAAAGCTGACTTAGCAAAAGACATTGATACTGAACGGGGCAGAAGCAGATTCAGGCTTCAGGTTCTGGTGCAATGTTTGGGGGAATGTGTCTTAATGGGGCACTCTTATGAATTTTAAATAATGAGTGATCCAAAGCTCTACTATAATAAATCTGTTAAAAATGCCTCAATATCTACAAATTGTTTGACAGAAACGGATAGCTGGCAAACATCAGAGACCTCATAATTGTTTACATATGAACAATACTGAACTAATGCAACTATATCTGTCAAAAAGGTAGTTAGTCAAGTTTCGTTTCGTCTTCTCCCGCTTTATCCGGGCCCGGGTCGCGGGGGCAGCAGCTTCAGGTGGGAGGCCCAGACGGCCCTCTCCCCGGCCACTTTCATCAGCTCCTCCGAGGGGGACCCCCAGCTGCTCCCAAGCCAGGCGAGAGATATAATCCCCCCACCTTGTCCTGGGCCGGCCATGGGGCCTCCTCCCGGTGGGACATGTCCGGAACACCTCTAAAGGGAGGCGTCCGGAAGGCATCCTGGCCAGATGCCCAAGCCACCACAACTGACTCCTCTCTATGTGGAGAAGCAGCGGCTCCACTACGAGCTCTTTACCAGATATCCGAGCTTCTCACCCTATCTCTAAGGCTTAGCCCGGATTAGTAACTATGAAATAAATGTGATGAGTGGAAGTAAAATATTTGCCTCCATAATGAAGACGATTTCAATTAAGAAGTAAAAAGAAATGCTGAAATAAAGAAATCTTAACCTTGAGTACAAACAGTGCAGTCAACTGACAGTACTTACTGGTCCCTGCACGTGGTGAATGGGGGTCTGGGATAGGTGAATGCAGTGATGGGTTACCAGGGGACATGCTATGAATCCTTGCGCCAGGAGAAGGCCCTGAGAACTGTGGTGAGCCTGGCCACTGACCCCTGTGGCTTGGAGACACCATGGCGTATGGAGAACTGGGGTCCACCCCGGTACCTAGAACGAAGGACAAAGTACAATCTGATTAATGGGCCATGCATAAACCCATAGTGTCACATGACTGCACCTCTGTGGGAAAAGTAACCAAAGACCATTTATCATGTGCTTCAGTGTTCAGTTCAGCCCAGCAGACCAGATTGACCACCAGGTTGGCAATTACAGCCACCCTGCTGCTTACCATGGGGACTGGCAAAGCTGGTCTGGCCCATGGCTATACCCAGAGAAGACGGAGATGGGGTGGGCCCAAAAGGAGAGGGTGCCCTCAGGACTCCACTAGGGGAGCCAGAGGTATGGATATTTCCTGCATGTGCGCACACACAGACACACACCAAAGGACTCATCAGACTCTCAGGTTGACAAGTTCTCATGAAAGATACACATGCTCCCTCATTCAGGCACACATGCTGAAGCAGGGTGGGAGGGCTAAAGCAGGGTGGGAGGGCTGCACCCTCTGGCTGATGGAATGAGATGAAAAGAATGAAAGAAACACAGGACTAGAGAAACCATTGTTCCCTGGAGCTGGAAGGGCAGCATGTTGGGTAACAAGTGATCTAAACTTATACAGGTAAAAGTGCTCATACACATAGACAGCAATGTGATATAAAAACCAAACAAAACATAAAAACACTTCGTAACCCCGTATGGAAGATTGACATCGACATAGATGACACAGCCAATATTGGACATCATTCACTCTCATTTATAAAGACTGAAGTAAGCTTGTCAATACCTGGTGACTGTGTGGGCATCATGGATGGTGAGGGAGTGACATTAGCAAGGTAATTTGGTGGTGGTGAAGTCAGAGGAGGGTAGACGCCACCCGCAGTGGCCCTCATTGGCTGCAGCTGCTGTGGAGCTTGCAACTGATTCATCTGACTGTCCATGACATCTGCACCCACTGGCGAGGGGGGGTTGTCGTCTTCATTGACAGAGCGTCTCCGGGCATCCTGATTACTGTCTACAAACATGTTCAGGAATGTCTACAAAACAGAAACAGCAGTGCATAAGCTTTTTTTCAAGTTAAGACAAAATGTCCGCTGTTGGTTAATAAAAAAAACTATACTGTCCACATTGACTCTTTCCTGTACCGTTTATTCTACCAAATACATTTTATCACCTGTTAAATTACAGACTAGGAAAGTCGTCTCAATTATCTTATAGAAGTTTTGCTGTTGCTAACAACAGGCTCTCCCTCTTGCATTGACATTTGGACTTTATGCTGATAATGTAGTTCCAGTCAAACAGCTGCCAAATGTCAAATCATCAACTCTCGAGTGGATGGCTATTTATTTTGTTGCAGCACAACAGAGAAAGGTCCAGGCAGTAACGGAACACAACAGCAATTCAAATGCTCATTTGTGCAACTCTTTATTAAAAAGTTGTAAAATTAGCTAAAATTGCCATACCTTGAGCCCAGGAGCAGGATAGAAGCCCTCAACAATCTTAGTGTTGTCAAAAAGGCTGTAGGCTCCATCTCTGATGGCTACCACACCACGACTGCGACAGTAGATGTCAATGCAGTACATGTTGCGAAATGCCAAGCGGATGTGTGTGGCAGACTGGGGTAAGATGGAAAAGCACTGGTAGGCAGTGTTGGTACGCTGGGTCAGACCAAGCATGGGCACTGTTGGCAGCTTGTTGATTGCATTCAGCGGTGCCTGTGTGTCATAGAGAACCTGGAGAAGACAGTGAATGGTAAATGTTACTCCAGAGACTACACAGAACATTCAAGCTGCATTGTTGACTTGGAATAAAAATAAAGACAAATAAATGTTTGCACACCAATAGTTTGTCTCATTTTCAGGTACTTCTACAATTAAAGAGCACAGATTTGTGGCCATATTATCATCACACTGTTCTACTGTACCTGCAGAAGTTGCATCACATTTGGATTTTTGTTGAACATCTCTTGCAGTTGGTGGAGGATTATATTGTGGCAGTTTGAACAGCCAGAGTTGGGTCCCACTGTGCCCAAGGCAAGGTGGAAACGCTGGCTGTTTGAGTTCCACTGGATGTTGACAGAACTGCCTTTGGTGGTACCATAGCACAACACCAACTTACGGTAATTGTATAACCGCACCTCTGAGAACAGGCTCAGGTACGATGGCATATCTGTTGGACAGACAACCAGTCACAATCAGTCTTTTCCCGATTCTCAGCAGGTGACAAATGAAAACTTAAAAGCATACTTGAGCGTTAACTATGTATTACTGTGCCTTTACACATTTTTTATGAATATACAGCAAATATTTTTTAATATTCCTTTTTTCCCTTTTAAAATGCAGAAAGGATGACATAAAACATAATTTGCTTTGATAGGATTTCATATAGCTTTGTAGATTATCTTTATATACTTGTACCTGGCAGTGCACGAGAGAAATTGAGGACACACTGGTAGAGCTGACTGATGGCAGTCCAGTCATTGAGGAACGATTCCACCACCTTCCTTCCTCCAACTGGCTCCGACAGAGGGTTTTCGTAGGTCAGATAGATGTGACGTGTGGAGGCTGATGGTGCACAGTTTTATGTTATGTTATGTTTAAGTATAGTGTAATCATTTTTGAGTCAAAAAATGAAATATTCAACAAAGCACAACAGAAAAAGGCTGTACTCTAAAATAAGCAGAAAATTATGTTAAAAAAATTGCAACGATATATTGTCTGATAAATTTGGTGGGGTGTACCTTGTTCTTTGCTGTGCGTGCTGTTTAGAGGGCAATTGGCCAGCACGAGTTCAGCTACCCAGGTTCGATTGTTCCTGCCCTGTAGTCTGAACGTGCAGTCCAACAGAGAGCGCTCCAGAGCTCTCCTGGTTTCTTCTCCGACACTTTTGCAGGGAGGAATCCTGCAGAATGAAACCATTACACTTTTAATCAGTACGATGTTTTGAACACTCCTATCATAAAAGCATATTTAACTTTGTGCGTATGAATGCATTACTTTAGTAGACAAATTGCATGACTGCTGCCATCTCCTTCCACTTGGACTCCTTGGTTTGGGATCTCCATGTTGGACAGCTAGTCAAAGAAAACAAAGTGACTCGTGACTGAATTGGCCAGGTTTTCAGAGGCTTTCTTAAGTAGTACCACTAATGCTTCCTGCATCATATCTTACCTCAGTCCTAAGGCCTATAAAAGGCATATTGGTGTCAGACATTGCTACTAAATGAGCCAGCTCTTTGTTGAAGGCACACATTTCTCCAGACCGCTTAGGCTTCTTTGGCTCTGGGTCCCCATGCTCTCCAGACATCTACAGGACAGTAACAAAATATTTACTTTTAGCTTAAATGTCAATTTGTGGCTATTGTCACATTCTTAAAACTCATTGTAGCAGTGCAGCACAAGAAATGGATGACTATCCAACTATGTCAGTTCTTCCTGCTAGAGGAGGATTTACTGATATAAACCCCTTTTAGAGAACTAAACAAGTTGCTTTTCTGAGTCATTTCAGAATTGGATCTATTCAGCTAGAACAGAAACAACCACAACTGTTATACATGTTGGATAGCCATCTTAATATCATTCACAAACACAGAAATGTGGAGTAGTAAAAAAATATTCTATGTCTATGCAATTCTGAACATATGAAATGCATCGCCTTCTGCACACGTGGCAGGTTTTCAGCAGCACCACGAAGCGCTGATTTTCCGAGTTTGGCTGTAGATGAACATCAGCACTTCTTGTATACCAGCAGCTCGTATTATTTACAGTAATTGAGACGCATATGGTTTTGCCATCAGGAGACGAGATGTCAGTGTTGGCGGTGTCGGATGTAACATAATTTCCGACAGGTCAAATGTAAGCAGAGGGAGAAAACACTTTAGGTCGCCTTTTCCTAGAACTGCTTTTTATGAAAGTGGTTTATATACTAGCACTAGTTCATACGTACTTTAGCACTTGCTACTTTTCTCTTTGTTCCTGGCCGAGTTCCTAGATACCAGTTCAGTTGTTCTAGGTTGGGTTTAAAATGCTGCAGCAGTTGTGCACATAAAGGGCCATCCTCTCCTTCCAACAGAGACACAGACAGGAAAGAGTACTTGTACAGCAGAGCTGTGGGACTGTTGGGCATTTCAAACATCTCCACCACCTACATAAAAAAGAGAAATAGTATAAGTACACCACAGTGAAAGCAGATTGCAGCATCTTTCCTAAGAAATTTTCTCTAAAGTCAGCAATGATGACAAACTTACAATGTAGTACTGCGGAAGACGAGTTAGCTTAACAAAGAGTTTGTGTTTGGACATGCTGTCAACTGGGTGAGAAGCCGAGTTTGACAAGTGAAGGACATTGGTGCACACAGTAGGAAGGTGTTTCACAGACTGTCGACAGCGCTGCTCCCCCAACCAGAACCTTGACAGATAGAAGGAAAGATCTGTTGTTACCTTCCATAAAAGTCAGAGAACCATGGTACTGCTGGCACCTGCTGAGTCAAGTGTTTCTGAGAGCAAGCTCTACTGACTTCAATTATTCAATGTGACATGACAGAAGCAGGTGTCAGACTGCAAAGGGCTCTTATTCCTCAACTTGACTTTTCAATACAGTACTTTACACTACTAGCTATGATCACACAGCATATTCAGTGCAGACTTACTTCAGCTGTTGAAGCCAAGAAATAATGCGTTTCATATCATCATTAATAGACTTTTCAATGTCATCCAGCATAGATTGATCTAGGGGAAAAACCAGAGTTTAATGTTTAAATAACACGAAAAAGATGAAACGTGAAAAAAAAACAAAAAAACAACATTCATACATACCTAATCCATACAGCATAGGTTGAAACATGCCAGAGTGCAGGTCTACAAAAATGTGTAAACACTCTGAACGGCCACAGGGTTCAAGTATTGGAATGATGAGTGTGGGTAAAGCCGTCTCTATGAATGCTGAAATAAACATACCAGTGTAAGCAAGACTGCAGTTACAATTACAGACAAATATGTATCATCAGAGCAGCTGTAAATCAGTACAAGTTAAAAATAAAATCACAACATATCAGCTTATAGTTCTTTATTTACTGCAAAATTGTAATTATATTTCAACAGGAACTTAAATTAAATTTAGTGATAAGTCAAACTTAATAGTCACTTGTTGCTTATCTAATTACTATAATGGGTACAGTTTGTATGGTCTAGATATCTACATTGATGAGTGCAAAATTGTATGTGTGACTGGATATATCTTAAATGCAATAAATATATGTTCCTAAAATTTGACAAAATGTATACAAGGACAAGGTAAATACACACCATTGTCACTGGGATTGCTGGCTTTCAGAATAGCCTTCAGCTCTTGCAGCTTTTGATGGGAACGTGCATGAACACTGTCAATCAGAAGCTTTTCCACCGACAAATGATCAATCTAAGGAATGTGCAAAAGAGAAAAATAACAAAGTTAGTATATATCATGGTAAATCATGAAAAATATCTTACACCAACATCCATACCTTCATTGCTCTCTCTATTAATTTAGAGTCGCAAGATGGGAGAGGAGGCTCATGAGATATCTGCAGTGGTTTTGATCCATCACTTTCATCGATCTTGATAGTGACCTTATATACAGATGCTGTACCTGTTTTTCTACCTAAAACCTGCTGGCTAAAGAACACAAAAAAAAAAAAAAACATTTTGAAAATACATTCCGCTATTTTGAGCATTCATTCATCGTTCTTTTGTTTTAGGAAGGCAAGCTTAAAAGCAATTATATATATCGTACTTCCAAACAGAGAGCGTCAGGTATTTTGCAGGGATGTATCTCTCTTCCTGCACTAGGTCTCCCCATCGCTCTCTAATCAGCATTAATGTCTGGGAGTGGAGCACTTCCAGTTGAAGTGACAAACAAAAAGAGTCTGGCAACACCACCGTTAAAGAAAACAACATATCAGACATTGAAAACTGTTGAAGTCATAATTACAGTTCAGCAGCTGTTTCTCCTTGACCAACCAAACTGTATGTTTCAATCTCTGTATCACTGTATGTAAGACTAAAGAAAGCATAAATAAACACATTAGCACAATAAGACATAAACTGAAAGGATACGCAAGCAGTTGTACATGTCTTGTAGAGGTTTTTCATCTGCACAAAGCCTTGCCTGGACCAACTCATGGATAAAATTCACCTGCAAACTGTGGACTAAGGCTCTACCATCTGCCAAAGAGAAGGATGTGGAAAATAAATAATGGACATGAGAGTAGTGTCAAACAAATCAGCAGTTAAATAAAGAGATAAAAACAAGCAAAGAAGTTAAAACCAACGTACACCTTTTGATAAACACCGAGGTGTCCCAACAAGTCGAAATATACACCTCACCTCCAGTCTCTTTGTCCTCCACGAGGATCTCCAACTTCAACAGCCTCCAAGGAATATCAGGATCATCCCCCATCACAGTCAAAGTAGCCTCAAACTCTCCCTCCACACGAAACTTAACACGCCCATTAGCTGCAGAAATGCACAAAATTAAATAAAATTTTACGACAAAAACAAAAAAAAAAACAGAGGCAACCTCACACACAAATGGCTGTCAAACAATATGCTTACCAACAGTGAGGTTTGCCAACTGGGGTGGCAAATCTGTGGTGACAAGGCGGTGTCGTAGGATCTGATTTAACTGGTTTAGGGTGGTCTGTTTCTCAGACTTGGTGATAGGATCAGGTGGTATGATCTTATCCTAAACAAATGGTCAAAGAAATAGTTAGGGCAATTGGTAGTTGCATTTAACCAAAAATGTGGATAAAATTATATATATATATATATATATATATATATATATATATATATATATATATATATATATATAAAAATGCTGGGCAAATGTTGTATCTTATGTGCAATAGAAGATAGAGGAAGCAGATATAAGCAGAGTGACATGACAAAAGAATAAAAACCTGCTGGTACTTGATGGGATTCAGTATAAGATAAGGGAACTATTACTATGTGCATAGTAATATGTGCACAATGATGGAATCATTTAATTTCGCTAATGTACAAATTTCCCTCGCAATGCCAAACATACCAGTCAATGTGTATATCCTCAAGTGGACATTAATCTGTCCCTTCCCTAAACAATGACTAGACAAAATTGAATATATTGACTATGTTTTTAAAATCGTAAAATATTTTGGATAGATTTAAATGATCCCAACCTGGGAAATTACATTAGTTACAAATGGTGCAGAAATTATTATTTAGCCAATGCCAATAGGCCTATGCATATTATTGAATGAAAACAAAGTATCTATAAGTGTTTGATTTCGGTTAAACTAAACTGAGACTTGAAGAAGCTAAATTGGAAAAGTACAACTATCAAGTAAAAATGACCAAAATAACTAACACTCTGCTTGTCAGATGCTCAAAGTCGCAGAAAACGGCGGTAGGTAGTGAAGATGTGCAATTAAACACTTACACGTATACACGTGGGCAAGCGTGGATATGATCCTGTTGTAAGAACATCAATCGCGAAAGGAATGGCAAAGCTGGGCAGGCGAGCATGGACGAGGGCGTCTCTGGCTAGAGAGGCAAGCCTGTCAGCTGTGTCCACAAACAAGATTGTCTGCTGATCCAAGAAGCTGGAAATCATCTGTTCCGGATATATTGGAGCGTAAAGTTAATCCACATCTGACTGACATATGACAAATTGCACATCAGTCATATTAACTGAGTGGAGTTTCACATACCGCACATTTCTCCACCTTCCCGGCATTGCTCGCCCATTTCACCAAGGCTAGAAGTCGCACAAACAGCTGCCTGGTGCGACTCGCAAACTGGACAATCTCAATTTTCCTGAAAAAAAACTTAAATCTTTAATATCTGTGTCACAATGTTGCAGAATAATTAGTGACTTGGTGAAATTGAGAAACATACCTCTCCATATCAGTTTTCCTGGGTAGCCTAATGAATGAAAGAATGAATAAATGCATGAATAAATAAAGATAATAATGTAGATTGTTTGTCAGTAATTTAATCTTTGACACGGCCACATACTACAACATTAGCAGCCGTCGCATCAGAATTTTTAATACAGGGGCTTCATGATAAATGATCGATGGGTGGAAAAGGGATAAAAACGACCACTAACTGTACTGGGTAAAGTCAGAAATGCTACGGAGTCTTGCACTGATTTGAGTATCCTAATGAGAGTGAGTATTTACTACTAGGTCCTCTGATAAAGGGACTCTGCTGATAACGATCGTCCACTTTCTTGCAGTTCGTCACAGTCAAGAAAATAAATATCTTCTTTAACGATGATGCCTGCTGGAGGTTTAATGCCTGCGTTGAGCGGGTTTAAGAAGGCATCGGTGTGTAATCAGAGTCAATGAGTGCTCCCCTGCCTGGCCGAGGCCTAAACACCTTGTTATTACTCACAGTTCTGCTAGCAGCGTGATTTCATGGTACGTCCTCTGGAGAAGAAACTCAATCAGCAGGCTCAGCCGGACCCCCTGCGTGGCCCCTCCGCCCGTCGGCGGCGGCTGAGGACCCGAAAGCACGGGACCTCCGAGCGGGACGAGCTGGCCATCGGAGCCGATCTGAACTGGAGCCATTTTACAAAGACGGTGGAGCAGCTAGCTGCGGCGATGCTCATCTGACGCTGCACCGCCGAACGGGCGAGCTGCGGCCGCCGAACCCCCTCGGAACTGTGGCTTTTCCGGCCGGCGTATCACAGCATTCCGACGAGGCGGGCTTCTCTGCATAGACCGGGTTTCTTTAAAGACGCCACTGGATGAGAAAGTTCGGGTATTTGAGCAGCTCGTCACGGCGGCGAAGCCTCCGTTACCCCTCACCCGCCATCTTTGCTGCGAGGAGCCCGTCCCGTCGGGGGGGGGGGTCAAAACCTGGACCGGATCCTCCGGGAGCGCGTTACGTCACTGACGTGTCTGGGTGTGATACTAAAATGGTGTTATTAGAACAGTAAGACAGGTGAATTGATCATTATAGTCAGGCTTGAGATTATTCAGGAGTCCAAAGACGGACTGACCCACAAATAAAGAAATAAACAACAAAATATACTTGTATCTATTTTCTGCAGTGCCCACATTCAGATATAGAGCGCTAAAACGAAATACTGGATGATGATTAATTTGGCGGTTTTTAAAACAGTTTGTCATCAGGTCACTGGTTTCCAACCAGTCCCTGAACTGGGAAGGTTTTTCCATTCAAAGCGTCACTTTAGTGGGTTTTTTCGCCGGGATGTGAGCAAACTCCGGCGCGGAAGACGCCTGCGGACCCGGAGTGGTTTTGTCGAAATCGAGCAGGATTTAAGTCATTTCCACCCAGAAGGTGCTCCGTTTTCCGACCTGCGTTTGTTGGCGGTGCAAGCGGGATTTTAAGACACCACACGCCGACACTCGGAGCAGGTCGACCCCCCCAAGTCGCCTGTTTGTTTGTTGTTTTTTTTTTTTTTTTTTTTTTTTTTTTATTCTGCAACATTTAGTGTCCGTCTGCGCTTCCGCCATGTTGAACTGATTCAAGTTGTGTGTGTGTGTGTGTGTGTGTGTGACTGCTGGGACCGAAGTGACAAGCTCCAGAGAGCGGACCAGACAGAGTCCGGGGGGCCGGTACCGCGCCGGGTGACGCATGAAAAAGCACCCAGATGCAGAGGGAAGCCGTAGGAGCCGGACCCTTCTAGCAAGAGGTTTGTGTCCCGCGAAAGCGGCGCCGATATAGGCCGCGTTTATGTAATAGACGACGACGGCGTCAGAGAGCGCACTTTAGCCCGTCCGCGGAGGGGGCGGTCGAGGCGGTCCAGGCGGTCCGGGCGGTCCGGGCGGGTTCCTGCTGAGTTCCGAGCCGACGAGCCCCGCCGCCGCTAGCCGAGCCGGGCTAGCCCAGCCCCGGGGTCAGCTGCTGACGGAGGCACAATCGTCCCCCCCCGCTTCGGACGATCCCCGCCGGCTCTGCCCGGCTGTCTTCCGATCCTGCGTAGTGGGTTGATTTCATTCAGTTTTTGTTGTTATTTGTGGCGATTTGCGAGCCCACTCGTGTCCGGTGGCTAAGGCTAGCCCCGCTGCCCCGACAGACCCGCAGCCCGGGGAGAAGCCTCCCCCGAGCGGCTCGCGTGTGCCCGGTCACCCCCCGCCAACGCCACCGTCGCCACGGTCGTTCGTCACGTCCCCGCGGCCGCCGAGCCGCCGCTAACCCCGGGTGTGCGCCGCCCCGGGGTGTCGTCCGGACCTTGTTCATTTATTTTTCGGCGTTTCGGCGTCGGCTCTTGCGAGGCTACGTTCCAGGAAATAGACGGGCCCCCTGTCAATAACGCTCTGCGCCGCGTTAGCCGGGCCAACTTGTTGTGTTGTTGTTGTTGTTTTATTTATTAAACGATCGTCGCCGCCAGAGTGAAGAGAGGTGTTTTGTCGGGCGGGGGTCCGTTGTGTGAGGCGTAGCGGAGGGTGGGGGTGGTGGTGGAGCCTCCTGCCCCAGCGGCAGCAGCCTTAGCCCGGTCCGGCTCCGGCTGTTTACCCGCTCCTAGCGGGCTAGCGGCTAGCGCTCACGGTTCACCCCGGCCGGTCCCTCACCGCCCCCGGCCACGAAACAGCCTCCCCGGGACCCCCACCGCCACCGGCAGCCCTTGCCTTGCGCCTACACGCCGCTCGGAGCGTGATGTCGGCCGGCTGAGGCTCGGTCGCCCCGCGGCCTGCCTGCTTGTTGCGGCTCGCCTGGCGGCTGTCAGGCCCCGGCCGAGGAGCGAGGCCTTGGCGGCTCTGCGCCGCGGGCTCCGGGGGCCGTCGGGCCGTCCCTCGGCTGTCTGGGGCGGCCCGTCTCCGACGAGACGGGCCGTACCCTCGGTTAGCTGGCAGCAGGCGTCGGCCACCGGCCCAGACAGCCGGGGACGAGGTTCGACTCGACGGTGTTGGAGTTGTTGTGAGATGTCACCGTGAGATTCCTGAATCTGGAGCCGTCCGATTGTTAATCTGTCACACTGTAACACACACACGACCTACTGTAGGTGTCTAATTTTAAATAAGGCTTCAGATGGTGTGTTTACCGAAGGTAGGATTGATCCATGGCTTTCTGCAGCATTTTTGCTGTTGTGTGTTTTTGTGCGTCATGAGTGAACCTACCCTGTCCACCATTATTAATGAACTACTGATAGGAGCTGGTGATAACACAATGTTGCTCCTCTCTGTCGACCAAAGACCGTAACTCCAGCTTATCTACCTGTGATGCATGTTATTTGCGATATATGTTGCAATGCAAATTGTAGCAGGTGTATTAAAACACCTGTTAAACCGGAAATGATGGAGTTTCACGTATTGAACATATTTCACCTAAAAAAAAAAAACTGCAAGAAAATGAACAAAAACATTAGTTTAAATTAAAACATTTATAAATGTATTATATACATATATCTTTTTTTTATTATTTTTCATTGTCCACCTGTGCTGGCATGGATAAGTATAATCAGCTCTTCATAAGACAACCAGTTATCTTAAAGTGGACAGCTAATTTGGTTTCCAGTGACAGCTTAACTCTCATCTTACACTTGACTCACGCAGCTTAATGCATCTTTTTTATTCCATTTCCTGGCATTTTGTCTTGCAAAGGGCCAACAACAAGTCAACTCCAAAATTTTCAAAGGCCTCAGATTGAAGCTTTTTTCGCAACGTCTTAAAATATGTTTTATTGATCTGATCACAAGTTTTCAGATTTCAGCAGTTCTGCTGGTCACCACTTAAAACAATTTTTACTTTTTCGCTCTGTATGGTAATTCATGTTTGATTTATTTTGGATTCATGCTTTTTCTCCAAAGGGCACCTGTTAGTTTGCCCCATTTTCGGTTAAGTTTTCTACCACAAATATGTAATGTAGCCGGTTGTTGTAGTAACACTGCAAGACATTGTTATTATGCATCCAAGACAGAAAATATCTTGAAAATATTTGGCTTTTTTATATTTTTTAACAGTTGGTGTCTGGCTTTTTTAATTGAGCCTGGAAACAGCAGCAACAGCACTTCACTCATGTTCTCTGTATCCAGAGAACATGAATGAAGTGGGAAGACGATGCATTGGTAAACAGTAGCGATACCCATTCCTGCGGTTTAATTAGTGAATCATTTTAGGCTTTATTGTAGATGCACAGATGCAATAAACACACATTAAGCCAAGATGAAATCAGCCCACTGATATGGTTGTTCTGCCCTGGGCTCCTCTGAACCATACAGAGGATTCCTCAACACTGATATTGTCTTTCATACATTTTCTGTTTAGTCTAAATCACATCACATGGGTCACTGTGGATGGTAGCTGTGGTTTTATTGCCAAGCTCGCAACCAACAAGGCTGTCTTTATAACGAATAGCATAATAGTGCACATAGTGGTGTTTTCACTTTTTTTCTATGAAATGTGAAATGATGCAATATAATTTGGATGGATTTGGACCTGGCTGAACATTACTATAATGACCTAAACATTGTATTAAAAAGCTTCTGCTCTATATTCTGACCTCTCATCCTGTTTCTCTGTTCCAGTTTATGCAATGGTCTCAGCAGCATACCCAGATCTCCAGCTTGTGTCCCTCTCTCGTGTCTTTGGGCTCTCTTCCCTCTGCTCAACAGCTGAGGTGGCTGTGATTTCACTCCTGGGCAGCACTCCCTAAAAGGCCAAGATTGCCAAGATCTGCCCTGTGGCGAGCATGACGGCCACCACGCGTGGCTCTCCGGTGGGGGGCAATGAGAGTCAGGGCCAGGCACCTGATGCTCAGAGCCAACCTCCATTGCCACAGAACCAGGTACGCTTCTCTACTGTTACTGCCTGCAGTATTGTATTTGCTCCAACATTTCTATTATCTATAATCAGTATTGTGTGAAATGGTGACGTTACAGTAGTAGATGCTAATGGGTTCTAGCTGTGATAACAGGGAACCATACTCATACCACTGTTTCATTCAGGCATTGCACCACAGCTTTCTGACAGATACTGCTCATACCTAAGCACACGCAGATGGCACAGGCAGTGAAAATGGAAGGGACGAGGGAGCGGAAAAGGGGGAGAAAGGGAGTCAAAGCGAGGCATCAATGAACAGAGCTTCCTGAGTGATGGATAAGGAGTGTGTATATGTGCAGGGCTGTGTTGGTGAGAGCGAGTCTGGGTGAGACGTGAGAAGCAAGCTGCCTATGTAGGTCAGCCAAGCAGAAGGAGCCTTTAACCATACACCCCCACATCTCATATATTTCATTTGTGCCTTTCTTTTGATTCTGTTTATTCTTTATTTAACATCTTATACAGTGCAAATCTGCTCACATCAAGTACAGCCTTCTATGGTTTAAACATAAATGAAGAGGGGGGAATGGTCATATAATGCTTATATGGTATACTTTTCCTTTCATCCAAAATTGATCATTTTTTGCACTGAGAAATGCGCCATTGTGCAAATATTGCACACCTATAGTTTTAATTTGCACATTTCAGCTTTTTCTGCCTTTGGTCATTTTGGCTTTTGGTCTCCAGGCAGATAAGGATGAAAACAGCATTTCATTGTACCCTTAATACAATGAGTATAATGACCTTTTTGTTTAATGGCCTTTCAATAAGAACACCTGTTTCTTTATAGCTATAGTGCATGTTTGTTCTCAGTAACTAAGGTCAAAGAAACCCCATCACACCCAAGGAGTTGACTTTGCGTTTCCATTGACATATATCACTATGGAAACAGGTATAATTCAGAGGACTTGCTCACCAATGTTGGCTGTTGTGAACTAACTCTTTCCCACAAATACATCAGAGTTTTAACACAAATGATAACACATAGAGGTTAACAAAATGTAGTGATTGACTGTGTCACAGATTACAGTGTGAATAATGTGGGTATAACAATTTCTTTTTCAATGAATGAAGTTTGGGGCCGCCAGACAGTGCCATAGTTTTTTCATGACTGAGGACTCCTGGTAGAGGAGTCACTCCAGTGATTCAATCATTTCTGGCTCAGTGCTTTGTGATTTTCATATCAAAAATGTCCATAGGTGAGGTAATAAGCTGAACATTTCTCCTGATGCATCTGTGCATCCTGGAAGGTAACCTTTGACCAAACTTCATGAATGTGAGTGGCGATATATGCACATTTGTGATTAAGAGAGCATTTGTGCAGTTTCTTAGGAACAATCTAGTGTTAAATAGTTTTGCCTAGTATACGATCGGAATTTGCAAAATTGACACCATGATAAATAAGGAATTGAAATGTAATTGGACAACAGAAATGAGTTTCAACTGTCTGATTTATATCTGACTTTTAAATGCTCCATCTCATTCCAGACATCATCTCCTAACTCATCTAATGAGAATTCTCCAGTGAGCCCAACAGATGAGCAAGGTCAAGGAGATGGGTCCCATCGGCTAGAGAAGGAAGAACCAGCCTTCCCACATGCTGACCTGGCTAAGCTGGATGACATGATCAACAGGTATTTTTTAGATGTAGTCTTGTTTGTTTTTATTTGATCAGGAATCTGACTGCTGGGTATCAAACCAGACTCTCTACATTGAAAATTAAAGTTAGAGTTGATTCTTTATTGATTTGGTGAATCTTTGTTATAGCCCTAACTGTAACATTACCCTACCGTTAGATGTCGCTATTAATACAGGAGATGAAGCCTTGAAGCCAAAACATTTTATTAATTGTAGGCTGGAAATCTTTATCCGTGGATGACTAGTAGGGGGAGTTAGGATTAATTTTCTGAAATGCTGCTGTGTGGACTCCTTAATTTAAATTTGTTTTTAGGCTTCTTGTTATAATTAACTTGCACCAGTACCTGGTATGTGTATTTGTCCCTTTATGTGTACAACTGAATCCAACATGGTCACAATGTGACCTCCCTTATGAATGTTTTTGGAAATAATCTATCTGTCTATCTATCTATTTGTCTATATTTTTAATCACCTGCAAGTGGTGTTTTTTGTTTTTTCTTCTTCTAGGCCTCGTTGGGTTGTGCCAGTTTTGCCAAAAGGAGAATTAGAAGTTCTTTTGGAAGCTGCAATAGACCTGAGTAAAAAAGGTAGAAATACACAGAATGTATTGATTTGGTCTGTAGTGTTGAGAATGAATAAGCAATTTTATCAATTTGAATACATTTGTCTGTGTTTGAATTGAGAGCTTATCAATTTATCCTGCTACTGGTATAAACTATGACACATCAAACACCATCGTGTTTTTTTTGCTGTAGCAGACAGTCTTGTAAACATACCGCACACAACCATGTGAAGATTTTATTTTACTTATTTTTTTATTTTTCAGTGCAATATTCTGTACATTTTGTAATTTCATAACTTTTAATGTTGCTCCTTCAGGATTGGATGTGAAATGTGAGGCATGTCAGAGGTTTTTCCGAGATGGTCTAACAATCTCCTTTACCAAGATCCTGACAGATGAGGCAGTCAGTGGCTGGAAGTTTGAGATCCATGTGAGTTCATTTTTGCCTTTATCTTTGGAGGGAAAATATCAGCTGAATTATGCACCCTAAATAAATGTGCAGATAATATTGCCATGTATTTAACAATAAAAAAGTGGTCTCAACTTATGAAAGTAATTTGTGATTTGCATTTGTTATTGCATGTCTTATGCTAATTTATTTATCACATTATACATCTATGTGGTGTTTATTTGTTTTTTTCACCTCACAGAGGTGCATCATCAATAACACCCACCGTTTAGTGGAGTTATGCGTGGCCAAGCTCTCTCAGGACTGGTTTCCACTACTGGAGCTGTTGGCCATGGCAACAAACCCTCACTGCAAGTTCCACATATACAATGGCACTCGACCTTCTGAATCTGTCCCAGCTGGAGCACAGCTTGCTGATGATGAGCTCTTTGCGCGACCACCAGATCCACGCTCTCCTAAGGTGACTCCTTGCTGTAAATTGAACATTTACTGTTTAATTGGATGTGTTTGTTACTCAAAAACAATTACTTCAGTCTACTAGACTTGAACTCTATGATTATGTTGTGCATAAGATCATCGTCAATATAATTGTCATTTCTTGCTACAGAAATGCTTCGTAAAATAAACAGTAACAGTAATAATCATAAACAGTTGCCCAACACCATCATGACTTTGTAGTCCGGCTATTATTAGATATATATTCTCAATCAATTTATCCAGAATCAGCGAGGTAGAGTTGAACAACTATTCATCAAATGAAGTCATTTTTGATTTGTGTGACCCACAACATATACTTTACTCACCCCTTTTAGAGTATATTTTTTAATACTGTTGCTTTTTTCCTTTTTTTATTTACAGGGTTGGTTGGTGGACTTAATAAACAAATTTGGAACATTAAATGGTTTTCAAATTTTGCACGATCGCTTCATGAGTGGCCAAGCACTGAACGTCCAGATCATCGCTGCACTTATAAAGTAAAGTGTATTTTAGATTAAAACCCAATTGTTATTATTGTTTAGAAGCTAGTAAACCACTATGTATAATTTTGTTATGGACACAAGTTTGACATGTGTGCTGACTCTTCTGTGTTTCAGACCTTTTGGCCAGTGTTATGAGTTCCTCACATTGCACACTGTAAAGAAGTATTTCCTTCCAGTCATTGAGATGGTTCCCCAGTTTCTAGAGAATCTCACTGATGAGGAGTTGAAAAAAGAGGCCAAGAATGAAGCCAAAAACGACGCACTGTCCATGATAATCAAGTCTCTGAAGAATCTGGCATCCCGTGTACCTGGACAGGAGGAGACCGTGAAGAATTTAGAAATTTTTAGGTTAAAAATGATACTTAGGTGAGGGTCATGTTACAAAATAATTCTAGTCCTCATTGATGTTATTCAAAAAATTCAATGCATATTTGTTGTTAAATGGACTCACTTTTTCTCTTTTCAGGTTATTGCAAATTTCCTCTTTTAATGGCAAAATGAATGCACTAAATGAAGTTAATAAGGTAATTTCTAGTGTGTCCTACTACACACATCGACATAACCCTGAAGAGGAGGAATGGCTGACTGCTGAACGTATGGCGGTGAGCTGAACACAGTAGTATCATAATTGCTATTTAAGAATAAATTAGTTCATATCTAAAATTCCCTTTTTGTGTCATTTATATTAGGAATGGATCCAACAGAATCACATCCTGTCTATTGTGCTGAGAGACAGTTTGCATCAGCCACAGTATGTCGAGAAACTGGAGAAGATCCTTCGCTTTGTCATCAAAGAGAAGGCTCTGACAATGCAGGACCTGGACAACATCTGGGCGGCACAGGTAATCTCTAATTCCCTAACCGTCAAAAACGCTGATTCAGAGTATTTAAGGGTCAATAAGTGACTGGCACGTTTAAAGAATCATTTCGCACTTTTTATTTTCCATTGACATAAATATGCTAAGTTAATTGTACTTTCCCCTGTTTCAACTGGACTTCTGAGTAACCTGTATTATGTCTGTTTATCTGTAGGCTGGCAAACATGAAGCCATTGTAAAAAATGTACATGACCTGCTGGCAAAGCTGGCTTGGGACTTCTCACCAGAACAGCTTGACCACTTATTTGACTGTTTCAAGGTGAGTGCAAGTTCTGTTTTACAAAGTATGAAGTACATATTTATTCCATTCTTATACCTTTTGTAGTTCGTTATTTTTTATTTGTGGCGGTTTTTGAAAAAGATGCAGAAAGTCAACTGAAATCATGGTATTTCATAAAATTTCCCTCTTTCATATCTCTTCTGCAGGCAAGCTGGACCAATGCTAGCAAAAAACAGCGTGAGAAACTGCTGGAACTCATCAGACGCTTGGCTGAAGACGATAAAGATGGTGTGATGGCCCACAAGGTCCTGAACCTCTTGTGGAACTTGGCACACAGTGATGATGTGCCTGTAGATATCATGGACCAAGCCCTTAGTGCTCACATCAAGATACTGGACTACAGTTGCTCTCAGGTAAATCTTATGGTCTTAGTCAAAATATTTAAAGGTGAACAGTGGGCAAATTACAATATAGAACACTTGTTTAATGCAATGGATATGATCTTTAATTTTCATCACAGGACAGAGACACGCAGAAGATTCAATGGATAGATCGTTTCATAGAGGAGCTACGAACCAATGACAAATGGGTGATTCCTGCCCTGAAGCAAATCAGAGAAATCTGTAGCCTCTTTGGTGAAGCTCCACAAAACCTCAGGTATAGCCATCTATAATATCTATATTGCAGCATAATCTGATTGTAAATGCAACATGCATGTCGATATGTGATGTAAGGCAACCATTCTATCAATTAACCGATTATCTATCAATTCCTTCCAGACTTATGGCATTTTTGGTTTTCTTGCACTCAACTTCAATTTTGTTTTTCAGTCAAACCCAGAGAAGTCCTCATGTCTTTTACCGCCATGACCTTATCAACCAGCTGCAGCACAACCATGCTCTCGTGACCTTGGTGGCTGAAAATCTTTCTGCTTACATGGAAACAATGAGGCAGTTGTCTAAAGGTGCATGACCACTATCAGAACTGCGGCTAGTCTGATATTTTATATACATATGCCAATACCTGTCTGATACAAGCTGGCTGCAATCTGAATATGTCTACTTTTACAGAAGAACAAGCTGAGTTTGACCCTCAGACGGTCAGGCCAGGTAGCCGCTACAGTCATGTCCAGGAAGTCCAAGAACGACTTAACTTTTTGAGGTATGTGACCTTAACCCTAACATTGTCATTATATATAACCATCAAGGCATACCGGGAATACAACTTAAGCAATGATGCAAGACATTGATGAATACTCATGCTTCTGCAAGGTTCCTGCTAAAAGATGGCCAGTTGTGGTTGTGTGCCCCTCAAGCCAAGCAGATCTGGAAGTGTTTGGCTGAGAATGCAGTGTTTTTGTGTGACCGTGAAGCCTGTTTCAAATGGTGAATAAAAGTTTTACCAAATTTTTCTATTCACTTTTTTGAATCTCCTCAAATTTACTAATATGCTACTTTTCACCATCTAACAGGTACTCTAAGCTCATGGGAGATGAGCCAGACCTGGATCCAGACATAAATAAGGACTTTTTTGAAAACAATGTCCTGCAGTTGGATCCTTCTCTATTAACAGAGAACGGAATGAAGTGCTTTGAGAGGTTCTTCAAGGCTGTCAACTGCAGGGAAGGCAAGCTGGTAGCAAAGCGCAGGGCCTATATGATGGATGATCTGGAACTGATAGGCCTTGACTACCTTTGGAGGGTAAGTATTTTTTTAAAACTATAGGTTTAAGAAAAAAATACCAATTGCATAAATATTGATTGTTTTGAGCATTGAAAAAATTAAATTCTGTACAGCAGTTATAATTACATATTATTCTATGACAATGGTCATTCCTTGAATTAAGTGCCTTGTATTGATGACTTGTAACATGTCACATTATCTTCAAGGTGGTAATACAAGGAAGTGATGATATTGCCAGCAGAGCCATAGACTTGCTAAAGGAGATCTACACCAATCTTGGACCAAAACTGCAAGTCAATCAGGTATATTGATTTCCTCTTCATCATGGCAGTATTTTAGGAATTTCTAACCATTTCTGCCTATGGGGCAGGAAACCCATCTGTCGGTAGTCATTATGATTCAGTTGTCTTTGAGAGTGTCGGCGACTCACCCCACGCTCACATATATAGAAACACTCATTCAAACCCTGAGGTCAATTTAGAGTTGCAAGTTCACTTTTCCTTAAAATGATCAACTTTAGACTGTGGGGGGAAGACAAAGTACCCAGCAAGAATATACGCAGAAGTGGAGAGAACATGCGTACCCACCCAAAAGCCCCCCACCCAAAAAAAGAAAGGATTGGTCATGCCAAGAATCAAAACGCAACGATAGATAGTATCAGAATCTATCAGAATCAGATATTGACAAATCTATTAACAAGAATCAATTAATAAAATTACATGTTTTTGTTTTACTCTTTTTAGGTTGAAATCCATGAAGATTTCATCCAGTCATGTTTTGACCGTCTGAAGGCATCCTATGACACCCTGTGTGTGTTAGATGGAGACAAAGACAGTATCAACTGTGCTCGTCAGGAGGCTATTCGCATGGTGCGAGTTCTCACTGTGCTCAAAGAGTACATCAATGAATGTGACAGTGACTACCACGAGGAGAGGACTATACTGCCTATGTCAAGGTACAGTCAAAAAAACAGGTTTTTCAGGAAACTAAAATTTCCATCAACTGTATTGTCTGATTTTGTATAAACTGTATTATTCATCTATGAAGGTATCTTATCAGTTACTTGAATGTCTTAATAATACCAAATAAAAAACAAAACTACATTACAACTGATTCAGGAACAGAGGTGCAAAACATGTTCACAAACTAGCATCAAGTCAAATAATGTTCTTTTTAGTCATAAGTCTTAAATCTGTTATTTGCTTCCCCTACAGAGCTTTCCGTGGGAAACATATCACTTTGATCATTCGGTTCCCAAACCAGGGGCGTCAAGTAGATGATTTGGATATCTGGTCACACACAAATGATACAATTGGCTCAGTACGACGCAACATCCTGAACAGAATCAAGGCAAATGCTGCTCATACAAAAATTGAGTTATTTATTGGTGGAGAGGTTGTTGACCCTGCTGATGACAGGAAGCTGATTGGACAGCTCAATTTGAAGGACAAAACGGTGAGATTAACGTCTCCTACCCTCTTCCTCTTCTTATATCTCTTCTATGTAGATATGTATTGACTAGTGCTGTCAAATGATTAATTATGTTTGTGTGTTTGTACAGCTGATTACAGCCAAGTTGACTCAGGTGAGTACCAACATGCCCTCCAGTCCAGACAGCTCCTCTGACTCATCCACTGGGTCCCCTGGCAACCATGGCAACCATTACAGTGATGGGCCCAATCCAGAAGTGGAAAGTTGTCTTCCTGGTGTGGTGAGTTAACGTGTGTGTGTGTGTGTGTGTGTGTGTGTGTGTGAGACTTTAAAGCTGTTTTCATGGTAAATAATTCCCATCTGTGGTGGTGTTATGAGTATTCATCTTATCTTAAAATATCAGAGCTCTGCCTTTACATTAGTCCTCATTATGGCAGGGTGGATTGATTTCCTTTGTGCATTGCAAATTTATCTGGCAATGACTCAGTTTCAGCATTTCAGGTCCACATCGGGGAAATTCCATTTCCATTCATGTTTACAGTGAACATAATTTGGTTTTGCCAAATTCAATATCTCTTTTTAGAGAGGTGTCTGCCAGTGATACTTGGGCAGCTAGGAGTTTTGCCTAAACTTTGACCCATGTGTTATAAGTTTAGTTTTAAAGACAAATGGACCTGCTTATGTACTCAAGATAAAATAAGCTGGGAACCTTAGGTTACTTGCCCAACACTGGTTCTTCAGCTAATATGAATAATATCAGATGATCCTTCTTACTGAGGTTTCTTACTGTAAAGTTAACAGAAGTAATGAATTACTTATTTTGAACCTTTAAATAGTAATTTAATAAAGGACAACATATTGTGTTTTACTGCTACTCTGGGTTTTCTCCAGAAAAGAGCAAGAAAACAAAATTGTCACTTAATTATTATTAAGTGCCAAAGAGAAATTTACAATGACTCCTTCATTTCCATCTCATTCAAATTCACAGTGGAAGTTTGTTGGTTGGTTTGGTTTGGTTTGTTGATTTGTAAATTTTGGTGTGTCATTTTCATGAGATATTTTTCCATTTATTTTGACACTTTTTGTATCACTACAAAACTGTGATTACATTAGAATATATCTGTCATCTGAATGTATAGATTTCTTATCTGTAACTTGGGAGAAACTGCTAATTGCATGTTTATCAGTATATTGGAGAGCAATACTCTAAACTCCACATTGCTTTTGTTTATAGATTATGTCCTTGCATTTGCGCTACATTTCCTTCCTTTGGCAAGTAGCAGATCTGGGCTGCAACCTCAACATGCCACTGCTTCGCGATGGAGCTCGGGTTCTTATGAAACTTATGCCCCCAGGTACATATGCATGTGTGGTCATTTGTATTATAGGTTGTATATAGCTTAAAAGCATCCTGTTACATGTGTATATTTTTGTTGTGTTCCTAGATAACACTACAGTAGAAAATCTCAGAGCCATATGTTTGGACCATGCAAAACTGGGAGAGAACAGCCTCAGTCCATCACTTGACTCAAGATTTTTTGGGCCATCGCCTTCACAAGTCCTCTACCTCATAGAGGTGTGTGTAACAATGCTTTAACATGTGTCTCTTAGTTTGACAGCTTAACTACAAGTCTTGTGTACCTTTGCATTATGACTCTTTGAGCATTCTAGCTTCTTCTCAACAATGTAACATTTTCTGCACTATGAGAGATTTGGTCTGTGTGCTCATCGTTTTCCTCATCTTCCTAGGTTGTGTATGCTTTACTCATGCCAGCCAGTGCCACTCTGGGCGAGGATGCCAGTGATTTTCAGTACAACTTCTTGAAAAGTGGTGGCCTTCCCCTGGTTTTGAGCATGCTTACCAGGAACAACTTCCTCCCTTCTGCAGATATGGAAACTCGGCGTGGGGCTTACCTCAATGCACTTAAAATCGCAAAGCTCCTCCTCACAGCTGTAGGGTTTGGACATGTCAAGGCTGTGGCTGAAGCCTGCCAGCCCAGTGCTGATGGAAATATTCCCGTGTCACCGGTGAGGCAACTGGTATAACTCCCCTATATTACATATCCATTTATAGTTACTTTATCTATAATTGACATCTTCATAACTGACATGCTGTCTTCTCTTTCCACAACTATTACCTCCCTTACCTTTTGCACAGATAAATCAAGCCACTCATGACCAGGCTCTGGTCCTACAGAACGCCTTACAAAACATCCCCAACCCTGCATCAGAATGCATGCTGCGCAATGTAGCCATCCGCCTGGCTCAACAGATATCTGACGAGGTAAATGAAAACATAAGCAACCAAATTCAAAATGGCTTTTACAGATGAGTGAAAAGTGGTTGGGGAAGGAAGTGTGTGTTCAGATATTAGATGAAAATTAATTTTTGTTCATTCTTGTTTTCAAATTCTTCAATAGAGCTTTTTCCAGGCATCGAAGTACATCCCAGACATTTGTGTGATTCGTGCAGTTCAGAAAATAGTGTGGGCTTCAGGCTGCGGTACAATACAGCTCGTCTTCAGTTCAAATGAAGAAATTAGCAAGATATATGAGAAGGTGAGTTGACCTTTACATCTCCAGCTCTTCCAGGTATTTGAGAAAGCTTGCAAAATCTAAATATATATGCATTCTCTCTCTCTAGAATTGGGTCACAGTAAAATAACTACAAAGTGACTGACTGTGCAGTGTTATATTTTTGGTAATGTGCATCCGTATTTATCATTAGACAAATTCAGCTAAGGAGCCAGATGGAGAAGATGAGCAGGTGTGTTGCGAAGCCTTGGAAGTGATGACATTATGCTTTGCCCTCACACCCACAACTCTGGACACACTCAGTAAGGAGAAGGCTTGGCAGACTTTTATCATAGACTTGCTTCTGCACTGCCACAGCAAGTAAGTACAGCTGGCTAGATGTCAGATCAGTTATGAGCCATGAATGGGAACACTGTACAGGTGCATCATCTCTAGTCTTCTCTAATAATGGTGATATTGTAATTTGTGTTAAACAGATCTGTTCGTCAGATGGCCCAGGAACAGTTTTTCCTGATGGCAACTCGATGTTGCATGGGTCATCGACCTCTCCTGTTCTTTATCACCCTCCTCTTCACCGTGCTTGGGGTAAGCACTTGCATTCTATGATGATATATTATAAATTTCCATCCTTTCTGCTCATTAAAGCACTGAACTTCATTACTATCTAAATGGCTAAAATGCAATTATTATTTTCCAGAGTACAGCCAAGGAGCGCGCCAAACATTCTGGGGACTATTTCACGTTACTCAGACATCTACTTAACTATGCCTATAACAGCAACATCAACCTTCCTAATGCTGAAGTGCTCCTCAACAATGAGATCGACTGGCTAAAACGGATAAGGGTAAAACCCCTGTTGATGAAATGATCCTGTGACAATTTTGTTCTGATTACTAAGAGTCATTTTAAAAATATGTTTTCATTCACTAGGATGAGGTTAAAAGGACAGGAGAGACTGGTGTGGAAGAGACCATCTTGGAGGGCCACCTTGGTGTCACAAAAGAGCTTTTAGCATTCCAGACACAGGAGAAGAAATATTACATTGGCTGTGAAAAGGGAGGAGCAAATCTCATTAAGGTGCAACATTCAGTCACTTGTGTAAAGAAAGCAAGTTGACTTCTTTAATGTCCCTTCTCATAACATCCCTAAGGGTTTTTCCATCTCCTTTTTGAACTAGGAGTTGATTGATGACTTCATCTTCCCGGCGTCCAATGTGTACCTTCAGTACATGAAAAGCGGAGAGTTTCCTACTGAGCAGGCCATCCCAGTGTGCAGCACCCCTGCTTCAATCAATGCTGGTTTTGAGCTTTTGGTAGCATTGGCAGTGGGCTGTGTCCGCAACCTCAAGCAAATAGTTGATACCCTGACTGACATGTACTACTTGGGTAGGGACTGTTCTATGTCACAAAACTGTTGCTTTTCTCTCACATTTGTAAATGATGTATAATCATGTTAATCTTTGATATTTTTCTGCAGGTTGTGAGACTCTCACGGAATGGGAGTACCTGCCTCCAGTTGGGCCACGGCCTAATAAAGGCTTTGTGGGGCTGAAGAATGCTGGGGCCACCTGTTACATGAACTCAGTCATTCAGCAACTATACATGATCCCTCCCATCCGCAATGGCATCCTGGCCATCGAAGGGACTGGTACTGATGTGGATGATGACATGTCTGGGGACGAGAAGCAGGAAAATGAGGTAAAGCAGTGCCGTAACAACTCGTTTTGTTGGCAGTGAAAGGGGTGTGAAATTCCTTTCACCCATTTGAACTTTTGTGCTATTTCTTGTCCATATTACAGTGTCATAACTTGTGGATCTGTCAATATTCTTTTAATTGGGATTCATTCTAACTCCTCAGAGTAATGTGGATCCTCGGGATGAAGTATTCAGCTACCACCATCAGTTTGATGATAAACCCCCCAGTAAGTCAGAAGACAGAAAAGAATACAACATTGGGGTATTACGGCATCTACAAGTCATTTTTGGACATTTGGCCGCATCAAGACTGCAGTACTATGTTCCAAGGGGGTTCTGGAAACAGTTCAGGTACTTTAAAGAAAATAACTTTAATTGGATCTCTGTGTGTGTGTTATAGCAGTTACAAGCAAACATTTTATGTACATTTTAGATTGTGGGGTGAGCCAGTGAACCTGCGAGAGCAACATGATGCCCTGGAGTTTTTCAACTCTCTGGTGGACAGTTTAGATGAAGCTCTGAAAGCCCTGGGCCACCCTGCCATGCTCAGTAAGGTGCTAGGAGGTTCATTTGCTGACCAGAAGATCTGTCAGGGCTGCCCACACAGGTCAGTGAAGACCGTTCCAGTCCACATACCTATAGGGAATATTTTATTGAAGGTTAACCATAATCCCTTATATTTTTTGCAATGTCAGGTATGAGTGCGAAGAGTCATTCACAACACTGAATGTAGACATCAGAAACCACCAGAACCTGTTGGATTCCATGGAGCAGTATGTTAAAGGAGATCTGCTCGAGGGGGCCAATGCTTACCACTGTGAGAAGTGTAATAAGAAGGTGCGAATGACACTCGTTAAACAGCAGTAATGACATGAAAGGAAGCTCATTATATTTGGTCTGTTTTTAGCTTGCCCAGACCGGTAGAGGCATTTGGTTGTATGACTTTTAAGGCCATGTTTGTTCTTCAGGTGGATACAGTGAAGCGCCTGCTGATTAAGAAGCTGCCTCCTGTCCTGGCTATTCAGCTGAAGCGCTTTGACTATGACTGGGAGAGAGAGTGCGCCATCAAGTTTAACGACTACTTTGAGTTCCCCAGGGAGCTGGATATGGAGCCATACACTGTAGCTGGTGTGGCCAAGCTAGAAGGCGACGACGTCAACCCAGAGAATCAGGTCATCCAACAGAACGAGCCCTCTGAACCTACACCTTCAGGGAGCTCCAAGTATCGTCTGGTGGGAGTGCTGGTACACTCAGGACAAGCCAGCGGTGGGCACTATTATTCCTACATAATTCAGAGAAATGGAGGAGATGGCGAGAAGAACCGCTGGTATAAATTTGATGACGGGGATGTGACTGAATGCAAGATGGACGATGAGGAGGAAATGAAGAACCAATGTTTTGGAGGAGAGTACATGGGGGAGGTGTTTGATCATATGATGAAAAGGATGTCATATCGAAGACAGAAACGGTGGTGGAATGCCTACATCCTATTTTATGAGAGAATGGACTCACTTGACAAGGACAACGAGATTGTGAAATACATCTCGGATTTGACCATCTCCGCCACAAAACCTCATCAGGTCAAGATGCCTGGTGTCATCGAGTGCAGCGTCCGCAAGCAGAACGTCCAGTTCATGCATAATCGAATGCAATACAGCCTGGAATATTTCCAGTTCATTAAGAAACTTCTGACCTGTAACAGTGTCTATTTAAACCCTCCTCCAGGTAAGAGTCACTCTGATGTGTTCTGCTTAATGATTTTAAATATAAAGAATTTGGTACACAAAATATTTTATTAGAAGGATAAAAAAAAAATTTCAAATCCCATAGTTTTTCAATCAAGGTAGGTATCTTCTTTGCCTAAAATGACCTTTGGGCAATTATGAAAAAATGTTCTCACCCACAATCAGTCAATGTGCTCTAGAGAATAAAGGTCATACTTCATAGAATTTTAGTTTAAATTTTTCTGTAAAGCCACTTTTAACCTCACTTAGCCATTTAAACTTGCAAGGGATTATCTGCCATGTTTTCCCTAGTTTAAAGTAAACCAGATGTAGCTCCTGAAATTGGAGATTGACTGTAATTCATGTTGTTGTTTTACAAACTGTCTTAAAGCTTCAAGTTTACTCTTCAGTCTTATCTTAAAGGGTGTTTTTTAATATATATCCTTTGTGGCAACATATGAGGGCAAAAGTTCAAATAACCTGTTACTGTGCCGGTAATTCCAGACCTACTGTTGCTCAGTAATACACACCCACCAAATACTAACATTTAAACCAACACTGCAAATCAATCTTAAAATAGTTAGGTATTTTATGTACTTTATGTAATGTAGACCAGCAGCAGCTTTTTCGAATATTTCTTAATTGTCTTTAATTAGGACAAGACCATCTTCTTCCAGAAGCAGAGGAAATTGCAATGATAAGTGCTCAGCTTGCTGCCAGGTTCCTCTTCAGCACAGGTTTTCACACCAAAAAAGTAGTGCGGGGCCCTGCCAGTGACTGGTAAGGCCAGCATCCTTGTGTTAAGGCATTTTCTGTCTTCTGTTTTAATTCTCCTCTAAATATATTTCCATGTTTTTGTTTTCAAGGTATGATGCCCTCTGCATCCTGCTGAGACACAGTAAGAATGTACGCTTCTGGTTTGCACACAACGTCTTGTTTGCGTACCCTAACCGCTTCTCGGAGTACCTGCTGGAGTGCCCAAGTGCTGAGGTTCGCGGTGCTTTTGCCAAGCTCATCGTCTTCATAGCTCACTTTTCCCTGCCAGACGGCTCGTGCCCCTCGCCCACAGCCTCACCCGGACCCTCTTCTCAGGTCAGTACTGGACCTTTAACTGACCTATTTGAAAAATTTATTTAATCTTTATTTAATTTTTTCTATTTAATCGCTCGGTATTCTGCTCAGCTCACTATCTGATATTGCCGTGCATTTTACGGTGTTCTGTTGTCTGCCTTTTCCAGGGCTGTGATAATCTCAGTTTAAGTGACCACCTGTTGAGAGCTGTACTCCACCTCCTCAGAAGAGAGGTCTCCGAACATGGCCGTCACCTGCAGCAGTACTTCAACCTCTTTGTCATGTATGCCAACCTTGGTAAGGACCTCATGCCAGTCACTCAGCCATCACGCCCATCTGCTCCTCACTGAACAAGACTCTTAATGGCCTTTTTTGTCATCACATTTGTAGTGTATAAGCATGTTGCTCTTACAAAACACTTCTTAATGACATTCTTGCTAAACTTCATTCAGTCCACAATACAGTAAGTTTGCTTATGATTATTTCAAAGAGTGACAATTTAATGGATTTTTGAGTACTCTAAATTAGAGGCTTTTTGTTTCAGCTTACAATTTAAAAAAAAACATTTTTTCAAATGGGGGAAAAAAACCATACAGTCCTGAAATGTATAGATTTATATAGTTTTGTAGTGTTATTTTACAGGAGTATCCTCTCTTCTCCTATAGGCCTGGCAGAGAAGACCCAGCTCTTGAAGCTGAATGTTCCAGCTACTTTCATGTTGGTTGCTCTGGATGAAGGTCCAGGCCCCCCAATTAAGTACCAGTATGCTGAGCTGGGGAAACTCTACACTGTGGTCTCCCAACTGGTCCGCTGCTGTGATGTCTCCTCACGCATGCAGTCCTCCATCAATGGTCAGTATTCCACATTTTAATGACAAAAAATGTGGCATCACTGAGAACATCTGAACCAACGATTGAGTCTTCTTTCTGCAGGAAATCCCCCACTCCCCAACCCATATGGTGACACCAACCTCACAGCGCCAGTGATGCCAGTGCAGCAACTGGTGGCAGAGACCCTGTTTGTGAGGACCAGCTATGTGAAGAAGATCATCGAGGATTGCAGCAACTCTGAGGAGACGGTGAAGCTGCTTCGCTTCAGCTGCTGGGAGAACCCTCAGTTCTCCTCAACCGTGCTCAGTGAACTCCTCTGGCAGGTAAGAGTCCAGTATGTGTCCAACCTATTTTCCAACCAGTGGGACGTCCAAAATCCACTGAAATTAATCTTGAAGGTTGTCCGTGTGCAGGTGGCATACTCCTACACCTATGAGCTGAGGCCCTACTTGGACTTGCTGTTCCAGATTCTGCTGATTGAGGACTCCTGGCAGACACACAGGTCAGACTGGTTACTCACCTCTGCTCTCTTTATTTGTGATCTGGGTTCATCTTAATCTTTTTTTTTTTTTTTTTAAACCTGGTTCTGTAGGATCCACAATGTGTTGAAGGGCATACCAGATGACAGAGATGGGCTTTTTGACACCATCCAGCGCTCAAAGAACCACTACCAGAAACGAGCCTACCAGTGCATCAAGTGTATGGTGGCGCTCTTCAGCAACTGCTCTGTAGCCTACCAGATCTTACAGGTATGATCCATATGTTCTGATCAGCCCGTTATTATACGGTTAGTGATTAACCTGTAGCCTAACGTGTAAAGTCCAGGGCACGTGTAATTGTCTGTACTCTGTACGCTGTTGTCCACACAGAGTAATGGTGACCTGAAACGAAAGTGGACGTGGGCAGTGGAGTGGTTAGGGGACGAGCTGGAGAGGAGGCCCTACACAGGAAACCCTCAGTACACCTACAACAACTGGTCACCTCCGGTTCAGAGCAACGAGACCTCCAATGGCTACTTCCTGGAGCGCTCTCACAGCGCTCGCATGACCTTGGCCAAAGCCTGTGAACTTTGTCCCGAAGAGGTAAATGACACCATGGCAACAGACACACACACACACACTTAGCAAATGTTCATATTCATCTCTGACCTGTGTTTTTAAAAAGCATGAGAGTAACTAAAGTAGTGTGTCGTGACCGTGGCTGAGCTTTCAAAAACGGACTCTGTCTGTCAGGAGCCTGATGAGCAGGAGGCCCCTGACGACCAGGACGCCTCCCCACCTGAAGACACCTCTTTGTACCCACACTCTCCTGGAACCACACAGTTTCAGCAGGTAATGTTGGGCCGGCTCGATGAGGGTGTGACGGGGCTCTTGTCTGGTGTCATAACCTCTTGTCCCGTCCCAAACAGAACAACCACCCCCACGGGCAGCCTTACACCGGCCCTGCTGCTCAGCACATGAACAACCCCCAGCGCCCTGGTCCTGCTTCCGCCCCGACTCCCGGCCCCAACCAGAACCCCGCCCAGAACCCAAACCAGAACCCAACCCTCACCCCTGGCACCACTCCCGCACCAGGCCCACGAGCACAAGAAAACTGGGAGAGCACCGAGGAGGTCGCTCCCGCCCCCACCACGATACCAGCGCCTGCCCCACCGAAAGAATAACCGCCCCCCCTTGCTGTGCCTCAAGCCTCCATCATTCTGCTCTCCCTCCTCTCATGTTTCTGGTCAACAGGGCTCCTCGGTGGGCCCCTGTCCCCCATCTCTGTCTGTCTCTCTGGCCCCAGAGCAGGGCAGAGCCAGACCACCCCCCTCCCATCAGTCTGTGTCAGGAGCCCTGGCCTGGGGCTGCCCGACTGTGTGACAGGGACCTGCTGGCGGCTGCCGAGGCCACAGAGCGGACGAGAGTTCTACTAAAGAAAACCAATTTACCCAGAGCCTACAATGTTCATGCGCTTGTCTACATGACATAAAGGTGTACATAGTATGTTTATGTTTTTGACTGTTCAGAGTTCCCCAGTAGCATTACTGTGTGGTTTGCTGTTGGGAGATGTTGAAGATAATATGAAAAACAAAATGGATATTATAAATAAAAACACCCTTCCCTTCCCAAAAAAAGCCTGTAAGAAGACGACTCCTTTGTTTTTTCACCCACGTACAGCAGTGAAGTTTGTTCTGCCATCAGATGGTTTCTTGTTATTCAGCTGTTGAAGGACGCATTGTTATTATTATTATTATTATTATCCATCAGCTCTGTAATCCCACGAACGATGCCAAATCAACTCACGAGCTGTGGTTGGTTTTAGTTTGGAATTTTGGAATGGTTGGTTGGACTTTTACAGTGTTTGATGTGGAAAAAGCAGTGATGCAACATTGTTCTAAAACTCAATGCCTTTCTCTTTTTTTTTCTTTCTTATTTGTTCTGGTGATTCATTCAATCCTCTGAAGATCTGGTTAATATGCTGTAATACTTAGCATGGCTTCTCACCCAAATAGCTGTAGCCTGAGGGAAGACTTCTGATAATAACAACCTGAAGTGGTTCTTAATCCACCCCCCCCCTCTTTTCTACTCATCAACCTGGTCTACAGTGAGGGTGATCTTTTGAATTGATGTATGATTAAGTGGCTTTTCAATTGCACATTATAATCCTCCAACTTCATATTTGGCAGTAAGTTTTGGTGAGGTAGACAGCTTAGCTTTCATCTTTAGGAAACCAGAAAATGAAACATATGCAACAGAAATGCTGCACTGGGCTGTCTGGTGTATAGTCAACTGTGGTTTGCTTCTGTTTCTTCAATAAAACCTAGTTGTAGACGGACTCGTTGCCCATCGGCTTCCTGACGTCGAGGGTGTCAGGTCTGGCACCCGGAGGAGTAGCAGGGTTGCACCGGAAGAATAGTGGCCGATTAGTCATGTTGCAACTTGTAATTCTGTAGGAGTAAAAGGTAAACATCAGTAAATACTGTATTTAATTGGTAACTTGAATGCATGTATTTTTGGTTTGATTTTTTTTTTTTTTTTTTTTTTTTTTTTTGGTTTTGTTTAAAACACACCAAATACTCCTGCAAATGAAAATATTCTGCCCATCGTATTATATTTAAATATTTTGCTCTTATTTTATAGAATTTATTTTGTTGTATTTCACTAAAAATAGAATTTGATTTAAGAGGAACATTTTGTCCTTGTGTTATTTTTAAAGAAGATATTGACTGTACAGAGTTCTTCGCCGTTTTTTGCCGACTTTTGTTTTGGCCTTGGTGGTTGAATTCTGGAGCTACAGTTGCAATGTGGATTTTCACTTTGTGAGTTTTTTTGTGCACAGAATATAACAAAAAAAAGCATTGCGCCCTTAGCAAATAAAGAACATGGAATCTTGCCTGTGTTTTGTTTTACTAGTAGCTCTAAGCATCGGAGACCAGCTGGATTGGATTGTTTTCATCTCTGCACTCATTTTTCACACATGCTGTGTAATCTCCTTTTTAATCACGGTCCCTGACATCTTGTGCAGTCATGGCCATGATTTGTGCGTGCACATGTAAAGACAGAAAAAAGCTCCTCAGCTTTGCTGAATGAGACGTGTAAGCTCTGATTAAATACCCAGCGTGTGAGATTTTGAGCCACCCAGAGCTGAAATTGGGCCAGAATTAAACTCCCCCGGCCTCACTGCTGGAGGGTCTCTGTCCCCTAAAAAAGGAAATTGTTAGAATTAAACCTCTGCAACAAATGACATCAGTTCCATCTTTATCAAGGCGGTGGCCGATGGCGTCATCTGGTGGAGGCACGCCACCACTTTAACCCCTAAATTAAAATAAAATTAAACAAGTTTAAAACTGAATTCCAGCGTGGCCTCGTTTCCTCACGCTTGGTCTTAAAAATTGTAAAAAAAAAAAAATAAGCTATAAAGGAAAATAGACAGCAATGCCAACACTTCTAAGTAGGTATCAGAGTATGATGCCTTTGGAGGTCCAGATGAGTTCAGTCTGGTTTTACTTCTTTAAATGATTGATGTGTTTTCCTCCTAAGACCTGGCGTCCACATATGTGGACATCACATTTTGGGTCACCTATAACGTAATGGTCAATTCTGCTTAGTATGGAGCCGAATGTGAGTCAAGGACACTAATTATATTCTTACAAATTTAGATTGTCTCTATTGTATGTGGACAGAATTCCCCAAAAACCACTTGTGATACTTGATGTGATACTTTAGATGATACTCAATATTGATGTTATTTCATGTTCGACTATGACGGGGTAGACATGGTAACGGCGGTCCTGATGCTGGTGACTGCTGAACGTCTGAGCTTCACTGAAAGCCTGTCCGTCAGGTCAGCACACGGCTGGTGGCGCACTGCTCATCACCCAGCAGAGCAGGAGGAAGAGGACCCATCAGGACCACTCACTCCTGGACTACACTCTCAGTACGACGGCTTTTTAAAACACGGCCGTTTCAGGCAGCCCATCACACACAGGCATTTGGAGACACGGCATGATTTTTAACTCCTGTGTCCATGTGTGAGAGCAAACATGTTCTAGTCAGATGCAGATGAAGGTTCCAGGCTAATTCAATTAAAGGGAGACGTGACTGCCACATATTCACTCCATCAAATGTTCTTTAAATCCCCCCCATTGTTAGATGTCTCTCTGACACATCATGTAAAGTTTGCAATAAAACCAAGAGGAAGCAGTGAGTTGATTATTGAACAGATTTTATTATCAAGACAGTCAGATCTAGTTCTCCTTCTCCTGCACGGTCTTTGTTCCACGCAGCCTTCCTGTGCGCCTGGCAGCGATGAGACCAACCTTGCGACCAGGAGGTGCGTCCCTTCTGATTGTTGAGGGTTTGCCAATGTGCTGATGGTTTCCACCACCGAAGGGATGCTCGACGGGCTGTGGAGAGACGAGACGGTGAACAAACGACGCAGCTCAGGTTACAGACGGGACCATTCCTGGTGTCATCTACAGACCGTCCACAACACTCAGTCCCCACATACAATCACGGCTGCTGTCAAATTAACATCCCCGAATATTCTTAGAAAGATGCTTCTTTTTGTAAAAGTGTAACAGTGCTGGGTTGAACTGGAGCTCAGGGTGATGGTAAATCTGAGTGGGACTGAATCACACCGACCAGCGCCGAGGGGTCAGGAGAGAACAGGAGCCTCTCCACGCTTAGATCAGGTTAGACACTTCATTACACCCTCTGACAACAACCACAACAGCCTCCTGCTGCGTCTGTGGCTCCATCATAATGGATCCTTGATACTGTGTGGATGAACTCACTGTAAATGCTGACCTCAACAAGATCACCAAATACAACAGAGGTAAAATAACATAATTCAGGTAATTGCTGCATCATCATCATCGACCTTCATTTAACCAGCCAACAAAGACCAGTATTCAGGCTGTTGGGAGGCAAAGACCTCCACGCTTCAACCAAAGCAAACCCGAGCTTCAGCACCACCTGTATTTCTACTTTAATTCAGTGTGCAGGCTCACTTAGAATGAACGTGGTCTACTCTGAACCAGCAGCTTCACCTGCTGCTTCCACAAGGGACGTCATAAAGTCCAGCAGCAGAGCAGCAGACTGGCTCTAAACAGACATGTTAATCAACCCTGGTTAAGTGCACAGCTGGAACTCCTTTACTACTGAACCTGCACAGCTGTAACGTGGACAGGGACGAGCATCTGCCCTGAGAGGGCCCAACCCGACTGCTCCCCTCAAGCACTAGACGAGACACATCTGACTCGTTATTGCAGGATGCCACAACAGCTGTGGGTGAAGGTACGATGTGCTGCACGTATGCAGGGCTGTAGACGGAGCTAAAGACAACCGAGGGTGACTCGACATATTAACAAATCTCCAAAGACTGATTCAGCGTGGCCGTCATCCCAGTTCTGGACAGACTCAGAAACCAGCAGTTTGCATCGACTTACATTCATAGCCACACCACGGACACGTGGCCAGCAGTTCCTCTTGGCCTTGTATTTGTGGTAGGCACGACCAGCCTTCAAGATGGGCTTGTCAATACGACCACCTCCGGCAACCACACCTGTAACGAACCAGAGGCTGGGATCAGTCTACACATTCCACCACCCGACAGGCAAAAGCGAGACACTAAAGGCTGTGAAAGGCCGACTGTCTTTACCAACAACAGCTCTGTTGGCAGAGGAGATGACTTTCTTTGAGCCTGAGGGCAGCTTCACCCTGGACTTCTTGGTCTCAGGGTTGTGGGAGATAACTGTGGCGTAGTTCCCTGAAGCGCGGGCCAGCTTGCCACGGTCACCGGGCTTCTCCTCCAAACAGCAGATGATGGTTCCCTCAGGCATTCCACCAACTGGCAGGACGTTGCCGATGTTCAGCTGAGCTGTGGGACAAATGGATTCGCACACTTACTTCAACAACTCAAAGAACAGATCCCCAACAGTAAACCCACCAAACAACATCTCATTAATCTACAACCTGAACTCAACGTACACACGCACGCAAAAAAGTAACTTGAGACGCAGATCACAACCTAAGAGGCTCCCCCAGTTTAAGTTGCCGGTAAGAACGCTTTCATTAAGTTTAATGTTTTCTTTTACCCTTCTTGCCACAGTAAATGAACTGTCCAGTGTGGATGCCCTCGGCGGCGATGAAGAGCTCCGTCCTCTTCTTGAAGCGGTACGGGTCACGGAAGGCCACCTTGGCCAGGGGAGCGCCACGGCCGGGGTCGTGGATGATGTCCTGCGAAACAGAGACGGAGGGTCAGTCGCTGGGTGGGTGGACATCAGCGCCGGGCGGTCCAGGAGAGGCTTCTGTACCTTCACAATCCCCTTAATGTAGCCATGGCGCTCAGCGAAGTCAATATGCCGGAGTTTAGCAGCACCTTTCCTGTGCTTGACGTGGGCTTTGAACACGGAGCCCGCACCTTTCCTCTGTCCCCTGATCACACGTCCCATGGCGAACTGAAGGAGAGGACAGCTCAGACACACTGCACATGTAAAACCAGCTCTTCACGACATCAGGTTTATATGGTCATTTCCATTTATACTGGTGTTTATTTTTCCAGTTACGTGTCCATTAACAAACAGCACGTCGACTCTTTGGTTCGGCCCAACATCATGAGGTCAGAGCTAACGACAGCGCCCCGCCACCCATCAGTGTTATTGAACGGGAGGGATCTCTGATGTCAGGGCTGGAGCACGGACGCGTCCCTCGTCTAAGGGCGCGGGTCTGTCGCCTCTCTCGTCCTTGTGTCGTCTGCTCTGAATACAGCGCCATGTCGCCCACCAACCACGGCTTAAAGTGCGCCAGAGCGGCGGCGTGTCGCTAAAATACTCAGGTAATCGAACCCTTGAACGTTTGTTACATGTGGAGAAATGTTGTTTTAGAGACGATGGACGAACAAAACAAGGATTTAGAGCGGATTTGAAGTCGCGAGAGCGCAATGGCGGTCCTACCTAAACTCCGTTGACGGAAAGAGGAAGTTCAAGGAAAAGGGCAGAGGTTTTCTTCCGGAGGGGTGGCCGCAAGGGACGATGGGAAATGTAGGTCCACCACCCCCACGATTCAAACCAAACAGAACAAACAAAATTAACTTTGTGGGTATCAAACGTGAACTAAATACCCACTTCGTCTAAAAGAAACACGTTAGTAAGGACCAAACCTTATTTATTGTTTGTTAAGATGGAATAAGTCAGCCTTTGCGTTGAGAAACGTTCACAATCAGTGTCCCAGCAAACCCTGAGAATAAACACGAGAAGTCCAAGACGCGCTTTTAAAAAGACAAGAGGGATAAAACATAATCATCCCGGTAAATAAACCGATATTCAAGTACCACGAAGTCTGCAATTCTCAAATAGATTCCGCTAGATGGCGCCGTCTCCCTTTGTTTTACCCAACACAAACTTGTTAATCTTGAGAAACAAATTTAATACGCTATTGTTACTTTATACATAATGTATTTAGGTGAATCTTTTATTGTATTAGAAAATTAGTGTAAACAGGAAGAACAACTGCAGCTCATTTCTCCTGATGTCACGGCAATAAACTTAATTTTTCAACATTTATCTTTGGAATGGGACAATGTACTCCCTTGACCTTATATTTTATAAACTGGCATATTTTATAAACTCAAACAGAGCCTCACAAAGGTCCATTAAAGGTGCAACAGACTTTATTCTTATATCCCCATTAACACAAATATTTAAGCTACAGAAAGTTTGTTATTCTGTTCTGTCATTTCACTGATGAATTTGCACACAACAATGAAGACGTTAATAAGAAGATAAGAAGTTATTACCTCGCTACATAGGTCACGTGACAGCTGACATTTATTTGTCTGTGTCTTAACAAAATAACAAAAGTTTATGAATATATTTTAATGACATTTTCAGGAAATGTTGACAATGGCACAGGGAACAGACAATTAAGTGATTTTTGGTGATCTTCCAGTTTCCAGAGGGAAATGACCACTGCCTATCATCCTCCACCACAGATGTGAGTCAGAATATGTGGACAAGTGCTTCCTAGATTTGATCTGTGGCAGTGTGTCCATGATGAGGACAACGCTCGGGGTTTTAATCACTGTTGATGTGTATTCACGAGAGCAGCCCAGAGTATATGCCAGGAGGTTCTCCTCCTGAGATCACACTGTACTGCTGTGATTAATGAGGGCACGACACACACACACACACACACACACACACACACACACACACACACACACACACACACACACACACACACACACACACACACACACAAAGAAAGAGAGGGACCGGCAACACTAGAGGTGATCAATTTCACTTATGGCTATTGTTTTATATGGTCCCAGTGGTGGAACACGGAGTACACTCACACCTTTTGTTCTTGTTTAATTCATTAAAAAAAAACAGAGAAGGAGCAATTTAATGAATGTTTCTAGAATTTTATTACATTCATTGGTGATTTGTCATCCATCACCCATCACATGCACACGAGGTCATGGGACTTGAGTTTCTCTCTGGATATCCAATTATCATATATTTTCTATTTATGTACAGTTAAAGAGGCTGGAATGTAGCATAAACATGATCTATTTGGTTATGAGGTTTAGTCTCATTTTCACAATCAGAGACAGAAAAATGATCCACTGACACATTTGTGGTTGTCTCTCCTCTCCTCTCCTATTCTCTCCTCCTCTCCTCTCCTCCTCTCCTCTTCTCTTCTCTTCTCTCCTCTCCTCTCCTCCTCTCCTCCTCTCCTCTCCTCCTCTCCTCTTCTCCTCTTCTCCTCTCCTCTCCTCTTCTCTCCTCCTCTTCCTCTACTCTTCCTCTCCTCCTCCTCTCCTCCTCTCCTCTTCCTCTCCTCCTCTTCCTCTCCTGCTCCCCTCCTCTCCTCCTCCTCTCCCCTACTCTCCTCCTTTCCTCTCCTCTCATGTCCTCTCCTCCTCTCCTCTTCCTCCCCTCCTCTTCCTCTCCTGTCCTCTCCTCTCCTCCTCTCCCCTCCTCTCCTCCTCCTCTCCTCTCCTCCTCTCCTCCCCTCCTCTCCTGTCCTCTCCTCCTCTCCTCTTCCTCTCCTCTCCTGTCCTCTCCTCTCCTCCTCTCCCCTCCTCTCCTCCTCCTCTCCTCTCCTCCCCTCCTCTCCTCTCCTGTCCTCTCCTCCTCCCCTCTTCTCTCCTCCTCTCCTGTTCCTCTCCTCCTCTCCTCTTCCTCTCCTCCTCTCCTCTTCCTCTCCTCTCCTGTTCCTCTCCTCCTCTCCACTCTTCCTCTCCTCTCTTCTCCTCTCATGTCCTCTCCTCCTCCTCTCCTCTTCCTCTCCTCTCTCCTCCTCTCCTCTCTTGTTCCTTCTCACTTGAGACATTCTTGATTGTGACAGACTTTATATAAATAAAGTTTTATTTAAAAGAGAGTCGTTTGCTAAATCTTTTGAGTAATGATTGTTTTTGGTGAACATGGCATGATATTAGTCAGACTGGAGGAGAGAGGAGAGGGGAAGAGCTCTGGAGCTCTGAACTCTGCATGGGATGATTCAACATAATCATAAGAAAGAGAGTTGCAGATGTGACAACGCGGTTCCATTCTGCTGTCCAACAACGAAACTGTGTGTGCGTTTATATATGTGCGTGTGGGTGTGTGGGTGTGCGTGTGTGTGGGTGTGGGTGTGCGCGTGTGTGTGATCTTGTGTGCTGATCATTAATACGGGTAGATTTGTCAGATCTGGGGCAAAATAGAACAATAGAGCTCAAAGTAACGATGCCAAGAGTCCGTTCTCCGTGTCCCATTTTCTCCGATTTTTCTCAGATCAGCACCGTTCCTCTCGGTCTGCCGCAGCTGTGAAATATTAACAATAGCTCTGAGATTGAAAGTTCTCAAATGTAATCAGAAGTTCATCTTTAATCTTCAGACCACAACAAGATTTGTCATTTCAGGAACAGATATATTAGTGTCAATAATAGTGTGTATCATTGTGTTCTGGGTCCAGGACACCAACATCACCTCATACTTCACAGCGTGCTGGCCAAACAGCTGCAGCACAAGCACATCTCATCTGCCTGGATTGTACCTCACTTTATGTTTTTTTTGCTATGAAGAGACACCCTTTTTTCCACAATAAAACCACAGAAACATGCAGGCCTGTCGTCTGTTTTCAATGTTTGTGTGATAAGTTGCCTTCAGAGTTTGTGCTCATAAATCTGTGTGCTGTCGCTCATTATCCACAGAGCAAGAGTTACACATGAGCATTATAATAGGGGGCACATTACCGTAATATTTAAATAAAAAATCTCATATATCAAAATATCTGTGGATTAGATAATTATACACAGACACACACATGATTTTTTAAAATATATATCTCATTGTTACAAGTCCACTCAGCCTGTTCTTGTTCTCCGAATAAAGCAAACACGGACATTCTTTTTTTGGCCAGACCACAGTGATGTACTTAAATATTGCCGTGTTGTAACTCTCCCTCAGAGCTGACCCTCTTTTCACATTAACCTTCTTGGGTCTTTCCCATTCGGTCCATTAGCCCCTCTGTGTGAAATCTCACTGTTGTGCATCAAACTGTGTTTAGACAAGCACAAAGATTCAGTAATTTAACCTAGATTTCATCATCTCAGAAATATTTCCAGGATCCCGTCATTTATCTCACACAAACATCTGGATTCATGCTTTCAGTGTGGGCTGGGTTACTGCAACTTCCTGTTATCAGGCAACTTATAAAAAGCCCCCAGTCCCTCTGCCAGCTCATCTAGAACTCTACCGCCACAATATTAGACCTGGAAAATCTATATTGTTGGGATGGATACAGTTGATATTAAAATATAATTGTCTCTGTTGCCAGTTATTGCCTCGTGTTCAAAGTACATCATGTGGCCCTCTAATCGGAGATTTTAGATTATTCAAATGGGTAGTTAAATGAGGATTCTTAAATACACACACACACACACTTGTACTTCTATCTGTGTGAGGACTATAATCATAATGTATAACCCAGCCCCTCACCCTAACATCTCAACCAACCCCCTGACCCTGACCCTCAACCTGACCTCATCCCAACTCTAACCTCAACCTTAAGCCAGCTCTTCACCCTCAAACAGTCCTTTGAAGACATGAGGATGTGAGGAAAATGTCCTCACTTCCCAAAAGTGTACTCATATTGATAGAATGCAGAATTTGGAACTTGGTAGCAAGTATAACAACACTCACAAACACACACACCCACACACACCCACACCACACACACACATCCATTTAGGATGCAGCTGTGTCTCCAACTTGACATACTTGGTGGTGTGCGTGTCTATGAGCCAACAATAATGCGGCACAGAGGAGGACAATTAACACTTTTATTTACACAGGATGCAGAAACGTGCTGGAGTCAGCATCCTGGTCCTGACAGCTTCTCCACATGTGTGGTGAGAGCGACGTCACTTCCCAAACTCTGGTAGGAGGGTCAAATAAGGGCACACCTATATATACACCTTTACATTAGCAGGTGCAGACATTCACACACATCCCCTCAGCCTGAAGGCCTACAGACAATTTCTTCTGTGTGTATGTGTTCTTGTACTTGCTATATATTGACTAGGTACTCATTCTACTATCAAAGTGAGTACATTTTGGTCTGGTCTTCACAACTGTTTGAAGGTCAAGACCTGGTTTTAAGTTTAAATGTGTATTTTTTCAATAAGTCCTCACAAAGATAAAAATACAAACATGAGAGTGTATGTTTCAAGACATCAATAAACATCACTCATCTTTCCCAGAAATTCTATGAGAACCATGGACAGGAAATATAAATTTAAACTTTAATTAGTCTCTCTCTTTCTCTCTCTCTCTCTCTCTCTCTCTCTCTCTCTCTCTCTCTCTCTCTCTCTCACACACACACACACACGTACAGTGAGAGAGTGAGTGACTCACCATCCTGATTCATTCTTGATTTTTGACCTTGGTTTCTACTTGAACCTTCATGTCGTCACTATTTTGGACTAACCGCAAGAGAAATTAAGAATTAAAGGAATTGCGAAAGTCTACCAAGACAAAGCATAAATGAAAGCAATTTTCTTAATGTCTGGTTTGTCTTAAACAGTCATTTAGATCTTTTGTTTGATTTTTCCTGTTCATTTAAAGGCAGCCACGTGCTATTTTAATTTTAAACAATGATAAAATGATCTTTTTATGGCTGTTTCTTGTTTTAGAGTTTTTGATTCCTGCATGTAATCATAACCCTCATTTGTGTGTGCAAAATATACAGGGTCCTTTAGAGCCTGCATCCACCACACATCCTATGTTTACATAATTAAAGACACCATGGTAATTATCCATTTATCCACTCTGTAGTTACACAGTTCCACCAAGTGAGAGGTGAGACTGAAATCACATGATATGATCAGACAATATCAATGAACAATTCATTCCTTTGTGCACGATTAGTTCTTCACAGACACGGACAAGCTTTGCCGTCACAGTGTCTGTCTGTCCGTCTGTCCGTCCGTCCGTCCGTCCGTCCGTCCGTCTGTCTGTCTTTGTGTCTCTTTGTCAGAGCTTGCTTCCCTGGACAGAACAGCTGTTTTGCTCCAGAGGCGTCGTGTCTGTGCTGCAGTGGTGATGCCTCCGGTTAGAGCAGATGGTAGAATTCAACATGTCATCAAAGCTGTAGTGGAAAAAGAAAACATGTTTTTTTTCCCTTTTTTTTTTTTTGCTAAACCCCTTTTATAGGGGGGGGGTCTTCAATGGAATGCAGTGTATTTGTCATGTTTGCTGTCATTGTTCTTAAACTGAATCCTGCTACAGTTCCAATGTAATCCTGCTGGTGGTACTGAGAAGAACATCCACAGTGTTCTGCAGGACTGGAGGACACAGCTTCTCCTGAACCATCTTCTGTTCCTGCCTTTTAGTTCATCCAAGAAAAGAAACAGCACAAACTCTTTAGCTCTCTCTGTCTGCCTCCCTCTTATTCTCTTTCTCTCTCTCACACACACACACACACACGCACTGCAGATGTCAGCTGGTTGAGAGGACCTACTTGTTTGTTGACTTGGTAAGGATGCAAACAACAGTACCGTTTGTAACATCCACTCAGTGGAGGTAATATGTTAAAGAACACTACCAACAATAAATATCAAGCATTATTCTTCAAGACAGTTTTTCACACTAAAATGTAGCAGAACACATAATCGCTGTGTGTTTATAGTTAAGGCTGACTGGGTAAATGCTAAAAAACGAGATTTCTGTGGAACATTGAGGGCCTTCTGCATCTGTGCTTGGGCCAAAACATTCTCTCAGTTCAGGACTTTTTATATGTTTTTGCTCTACATGGAGCTGGATGCTCATTTGAGTTTGGGTGGGGGTTAAGATATTTCAAAAACAACTAGAAATGCACTTGGAGAGCGCAGACCTCCGCCAAGCAGGAACATGGAGAGAAAGAAATATGAGTGGGAGATGATCTTAGAAATAACTGTACAAGTAAAGCAGTACCAACAGTAGTAAAAGAGTGTTATATAATGTAGTTCGGTTGCTTTATGATTAGAAGATCAAAGGTCAAACTTGGCAGTGGTGATAAAATGCTCAAAAAGATAAAATAATAGCATATAGTCAACTATAAATGACTATATAGACTGTAGTTTAGTTGTAAGTATAATGTGCATGTGTGTGTATGTGTGTGTGTCCAGGAAGTTTTTTTTTTTTTTTTTTTCTATGACTGAAGGACTAAAGTCTGACAGAAAGAAGGTCAGGATGCAGCACTTTTATTTTGATGTCATTACGTAGGAGAGGCCTTGACAGAGGGGAGCATCCTGCCCTGGCAGGAAGAAGAGGCAACAGAAACCTAACCCGAGTGTCACCCGTGGCAACAGATGTCTAAACATCCACAGACCACATCGGCTGAGGTTCAGTCCAGGAAGCAGCCTGTAATAAAACAATTCAACCAAAACTTTGACCAAATTTTTAATTAAATCTAGCAGTAAAAAAAGGAGAAATACAATTATTTTTAATTTCTGTAACCTGAACAAACACTGTTTAGTTGTAACTATTGAGGGGTTTTCTGTTTCGCTCCACACTGGACCCAGTTGTTCCTGAACTCGTTCCCTTGCTGTGGTGCTCCAGGTTCACCATACTCGTGTCTCACAGCCAGCTGATGGACTGAAATCTGGGACTGTGTGGGTTGGTAGAACCCGGCCTGCTGTGTGCCTGCTCCTGTGAAACCACGGCTGTCTGCTGCCTTTAAAGGGCTGCCATGGTTACCAGTTCTGGTTCTGGGTGAGTTCTGCTGTCTGAGCCTTGGTGTCATGTGACGCCTCTTTGATCCAGGTTCTGTCCAGGTATGTCAACATATGGGCTTTAAAGATTGTTCAAAGGCTGACGACCCACCCCAGATGAGTGTGGGGGAGCGAACCTGCCCCCTTGAGTTATCACCTATTGTCAGCACTGAAATAAATTATACACAGACACATTTTTGTATAACATCTACAGCACATTAATCACTGTGTTTGGGACCAGTGTTTATTCGATATCACCAACCTGTGTGTGTGTTTGTGTGTGTGTGTGTGTGTGTGTGTGTGTGTGTGAGGTGTGAGTGAGTGAATGAGTGTGTGTGTGTGTTTGAGTGAGTGAATGTGTGTGTGAGTGTGTGTGTGTGTGTGTGTGTGTCATATGACAGTCATGTTGCATTTGTGTCCCCACGTGATTCCCCAGGTTCACTGTTGAAGCTGCTCAGCCTCAGTCTGTCTCCAGTCATGACTTCTAAGTTGCTACATTTCCAGACCCGCAGTTCATTTCCGTTGTTACAATGAGGGGATCCACGATGTGACGTCAGTTTTAGCCCTGATTCCTAAAATCATACATCAGTTTTTTTTTTTTAACAGCACAGTGTTCATGAAGAAGATAGATTGTGAGTAGAAAAGAATGTCATCGTTCATCTGAGTGGAAGACACGGGCTGGGAGTTCGCCGCTGGAGACAAGCTTTGCATTCCATTTGCACCACTACTGTCCTTCAGAAATGTAAGCAAAGTGGATCAGATATATGTGGGGGAGCAGAGAAGCCTGGATTAAGATGTGCAGAGGCAATTATACATCGTAAACAGCCCTCACCACAGGGACATCCCTCTGTAGTGACTTTAAATTATGTTTTTCCTGCTGTCTGAAGGTTTTTAGAATTAGAAGTTGTTTTTTTTAGCTACCCTTTGTTTATTAGAAAATTGCAATACAATAGATGGATAAACCACAGCTGCCTGCGTCATATGATAGTTCAAAGTTCTCAGTTATACAGCCATGGAGCACAGCCTTTAACACAACCCTATAATGGGATGAAGCATCGCGTTCAACTGAGCCAGTTAATGAATCATCAGCAGTTGGAAACCAGTCAGAGCTGTGGGAGACGGCCATTTATTTAGAGCCCCGTGAGTCCTCCGTCACACTGCGGTCCCTGTCTCCGTGCTGACATCACATTTTTCCATACCAAAAAAGGGTTTAAAACGAAGGAGTAGAAGACCCCCACTGGATAAAAAGAACATTCAGTCTGCTATAATTGCAGACCTTTAAACACATTGCTAATGTGATTTCACAGGCGTTCTCCAAGTTTCATTTCACATCCGTTATGTTCAGGGTGAACCACATGGTGTCAGTCTGTCAGGTCATTAATATCCTCTTCATTAAACCTCTGCACGTCACCTGAGCTCAGCCTGCACGCTGCTCTTTAATCAATCACCTCTTTTCACCTAAATGCCCTCCATCTGCCTGTCTGTCTGCCAATGTCAGGCTGGCAAACGTAACACACACACACACACGTACACACATGCACAGAGAGAGCGAGAGAGAGAGCGGGAGGAACTTCATTAGCAAAGATATTAGTGTGAACCCTTTATAACTACTTCCACCCCCACATAGACCCCAGGAGGTCACAGATATGGAGCCAACAGCTGGATTTCACACACACACACACACACACACACACACACACACACACACACACACACACACACACACATACACACAGACACACAGAAACCTTGTCTAATTGTGGTCTGCTTCCAGGCCGGAAAAGAACTCTGTGTGTGTGTGTGTGTGTGTGTGTATTTTTCAGTGATAAGGGCCCAGATAGATAAGACTCGGGATGAAGTTGTCCTCCACCCACCACTCACTTCCACAGGCTGTGACAGAACCAATTAGATGTCAACCTATAGTGGAGATAAGTTTTCCTCCTGGGAAGGCTCATTAACATAATTAACTGGTCTTGTTGGGTTAACGAAGCTGCAGATTACCATATGTTCATTTAAGCCTGTGTGAGAGTTCCCAACTACACGAATAAAGAAAACAAACAGGAAGAGGCTCAGCAGCTGATCTGATACAGCAGAATAATACAAATCTAATGACATTATTTAAAGTTTATCAAAATGTTTAAAGGGTTCTGTGATTCTATGTGTGTTGGTAATTGCGTTGATATCATATCTCTGAATTTTACCACATAAAGGATCACACTGCAGGTGTACTGCTTTTTGTAAAGTGTTAATTTCAGGACTTTCCGAGAAGGGAACATCACTTCTTCTTGAACCCTTGCGTCATCTGAACCATTGCCATGACCCCAGAGCACAGCACTGTCCACGTCAGACCACACTGACTGACCCTCAGAAGGAAGAACTGTCTGTCCACTGCACATTCACTTCCGCAGTATCACAATAGCTCTTGTTCAATACAGGATGTGACACCATTGTCCTCAAGGCTTTTGGGACAAGAAGGTATACATGTGGGTGAAATTCACCGGGACATTATTCACTATTTTATGAGCACTCATAGTACGTATTACTTGCTGTAATGCCCAACTTGTAGTTAAATCATATGTATCCACCATCATATGCAATGAATTTGCTAAGAGCACGCATGTTTCACTGCAATCATCCCTTTTTTCTCAATTGCTTGTTTTTCCTACTCAAGGTCACAGGGGTGCTAGAGCATGACCAGGCTAGAGGCAGGAGTAAAACCTTGACAGTTCCCCAGTCCACACACACACACACACACACACACACACACACACACACACACACACACACACACACACACACAAACACAGCTTTAACTCTTCATCCATGTGCATGTTTATGGATATGAGAACTCCTAAAAACATGCAGGCTGGAACTTTAAATTTGGAATATTTGGACTTTTTTTTCGTTACACTGAGAAAATTTTAATCTGGAAATGTGACTCACTTTTATTTACTTACACATTGCATGGCCTTCACTCTCTTTTGGAAAAATCAGTACACTGTGTCTTAAAATGTGTTTTTTGGAGGCGAGCATACTTCTGGCAACTGTGTGTGGAGCTGAATCTTGGTCTGAAATCAGCAAGCTGATGGCTACCTGATTTTAGACCAAGCTGGCAGCTTGGATGATAGCCATGACTGGAGCTGGAGCTGGCCAGAGGACAGAACCCTGGTTGGTGCTCAGGGTTGGAAGTAAATATCTGGGGCTGAGGCATGCCTGAAGACAACCTTCGGACTGGGATTATCTATAAATAAACAATTCTGAATGTGGATACACTTATATGGTCTTACTGATGTGCTATGGACTGAAACATAACTGCCATTTCACGTTTTTTTTGTGTAATACGAGTGTGTGAACAATAGTTTAGACTTAGCCTCACGCTGTAGTGCATTCATGTGGCATATGCTTTCATCAGAATTCTTACTCTATATACTTTCCCATCAATTTAAAGTAGTCTTTGTAATGGTGTTCTCGTTTGAGGACCTTCAACAGCAACAGCAGATCAAAATAGATGTTTATGGTTAGCTTAGCCTCCCGTATGATCAGAGACGCTATATCATTGATCATCAGCTGGCGGCAGGCGGACCATCCAATCCGGCACACGACTGGATGTCATGTGGTCCACACAACAGGAAACAGCAACAATGGAGACTCTTAACTGTCTGTAATTCCCACCCTTTATGACTCCATTTCAGTTACATTCTGAAATGAGGACAGACTCATTGAACCGTTATTTGAGGGTCCAGCCCCCAAGATGGTGAAGATTCTGTCCCTCGGACAAATATAGTTGCTGCACCCTGGTCAGGAATAAGAATAAGAATAAGAAATCCTTTATTCATCAGAGAACTTTACATTGTACAGCAGCAGAGTAACAGTGCGGATAAGTAAAATTGTATATATACTGTATAGGATAAATATTGAAATAACTGGACAGACTCCTGATAGAAGTGAGAAAAATGTTGTTTGATGAACATGTGTGTGTGTGTGTGTGTGTGTGTGTGTGTGTGTGTGTGTGTGTTTGTGTGTGTGTGTGTGTGTGTGTGTGTGTGTGTGTGTGTGTGTGTGTGTGTCCAAAGGCATTTTTTTTTAGTGACAGCTTGTGTTGCCTGTGGGATAAAACACACATACACATGCACACACACGCACACACACGTACGCACGCACACACACGTACGCACGCATACACACACATGTACGCACACATATACGCACGCACACACACACACACACATCTGATAGTCCATTACTGCTGTATTTGAAATGGCCGCCACTGATATGAACAGTGACCCAGTTCACTGGTCTGAGTTTATTTATGTTGACTTTCACAGTCGTCCTGGCCTGAGTTCAGTTTTCTGTCTTCTATCAACAGGAAAGGACACTTCTATAAAGATACTGAACTATTCAGGCTGTATACTAACAATCTTTTCCGTTTTGCTTAATTTGATTTTATTTAAAAGATGAATAGATAATAACATTCAGCAGCACTCATTGCTGATAGACCTGCCTTCTACTTCCTGGAACTTTGGATACAGTTTTCAGCTTTATTTGATCTTTGAGAAGTTCTTATCACATATGAGCTGTCTTGTAATTCTATTACATTTGTCTAAATCAAATGAACTCTCAATGTTTCTGAGGAAGTAAAAAAAAAGAGTCAGCTTTTGAAGGTGTAGAGTGCAGAAGTCATTGTGCTGCTCTAGCATTTAAAAAATGAATGCTGCTCTATTTTCACTGTTGCAGAAGGATCAGCACCACCTTTATGAATCATTCACCCCAAATAAAAGAGTCCACTGTGTGTTTTGTAGAGGTGGTAGAACAATTTCTTATTACTCAAAAGAAAAACACTTACATGCTGTGTGGCTCTGGAGACAGTTTACACACACACGCGCACATGCAAACACACGCGCGCAGGCTGAGTCCTGATGGAACCAATTAGCAGACGTTATCATGGCCTGGAGATGTCACAGGCTGTTCAGACACCCCCCGCCCCACTTCCCTGGGGGTCCTGGTCCCTGTGTGTGTATGTGTGTGTGTGTGTGTGTGTGTGTGTGTGTGTGTGTGTGTGTGTGCCTGCATGCATACACCATAGCTAAAATATTTACGGTCCTCTGTGTTTTACAGTTTATATTACCGACCTACATTTGTGTGTGTGTGTGTGTGTGTGTGTGTGTGTGTGTGTGTGTGTGTGTGTGTGTGTGTGTGATGTCATGAATAACTGTCAGTGACCTCAGCTATAGGAACCTGTCCAAATGAGGCTCTAGAGCTTCAGAGTGCTGCTAATGTTTAAAACCAAGCCTTTTTTTTTTTAGGACTTATGTGTGTGAAAAGTGTGTACGTTTAGTCTTGTTGCTAAGAAACACTCTTGTAATGTATTTATCATGAAGCCCTAAATAAAGGCAGATGATTATGATTATGAAAGTGCTGAAAAGGTAAAGGTAAAATGATGACCCCGATTGTCCACTATGAACATTCTTCACAGTTTGTAGTCCCACTTCCTGCTTCCAGTTTGACCCATTTCACTTCCTGACTTTGTTCAGTTTTCCTGCAAAAAAGGCTCTTGCTTATATTTCAGATATTCACACTCAAGTCTGGGTTAGCTGTTTGTAGCCTTGTTGGCCTTGTTGTGGCATCTTTAATTTATTTTTTGTGATGTGAAGATTCTGGTCATACTGGGGTTGTTGCTGGTAGAAATTTTGATCCCAGTAGAAAATTGCTCCAAAAGTCAAGTTCCTCATTAAACTGTGAGGCGGTTTGTCATTTTGGTTGTGTCTCTGTGCGTTAAAAGAAATAAACACCAGTTTCCTTAGACTTTTAGAAATGTCAGCCCACCCTCCTCATCCTTTTCATTTTATCTGCAAATGCACACACACACACACACACACACACACACGCACACACATTATGAGATCAAAGTCTTGTATCTGATAAGACTAAGCTATGATCACTTGATGTGAACACAGCAGGGATCAGCTGTCTATTAGCATACCACAGATAACAGGATAGCAGACACACAAGCATTTGGTGGAATAGAAAAGCCAATTAGTAGTGAAAGAAGTCATTTAAACCCATGATCTGTTCTTTGTTTTAGGTTTTAAGTAAATGCAGCTTTTGGATTAGTATTACAGTCCTTCAGAATGCTCTGTTGTAACAAATGGACATTTTCATCATCATATATATGCTGATGATGTTCTTTAATATGTCTCTAACCCACCAGCATGGATGCCCCCTGTTCTTAATTTGGTTTTTGTCTGTTTTTCATGGTCTTCCATACATTAACGCCACTTTCTTTAGAGGGAGACAAAATATAATTGCAGTGAATCAAAAGTATTTTTGATAATTTGGTATCAATAATTTCAGTGAATTTGCACATGAACTGAATTAACATGAGCAAAAATGGATCCTTGTTTAGATTAAGAGATTAAAACAATATTTTACTTTGTTTTTTTTTTACATTTGTTGAAATCATGTCTTTGCTATTCAGGTACATTTTAAGCAGAGACACTTTAGTGTAATGATGATGTTATTACAATTTCAATAAACATCTATTGAAACTGAAAGAAGCAGGAGGCTTTGTTTAACTAAACCTAAAACACTTTGTGTAATATAGCCTGAGGGGCATCTGCAATAGTTTCTATACAGAAACCTTTGTTCAGCTGCAAAAGAGTGATGAAGTTCCAAAATTATTACCAATTTGTGATTAATTTCAAAGTTACAGATAAATACAATTTTCCAGATGTTAAAATATACAAAACACAATAAATAAGCATCAGCTGCCTCCTGTAGATGGATGACATCAAGCTATGAACAAAGAGGGAGCCAGACGCTGACTCACTGACCCACATCAACAGGATCTTCAGAAATAATATCAAGCTGTCACCCGGTAAAGAAAAAGCAGTAAAATGGCCTCAAAGTAGATTTCAGGGGCAGATACACTCACAACAAGCTGCTTTTTATGCATATTAACAGGAAAAGGGTTGTGACATTCTGATATTTTTGGTATTCTGTATCTCAACTTCTAACTATCCTTACTTATTGTACAAAAGGGGAATTATGTGAGTTGGAACTCAGTGCTTGTTTGTATTTCTGCTTTCATGGAAACTGCATAATAAATACGAGACTGGTGGATTTAAAACCTCATGATTGTGCACTGAAGAGGACATCTCCAGGCACATTGTTGTTAGGCACTAGTTGTGCCACAGCATTAGTCCTCCTAATCTGTGAAATTGTCACACCAGTGACCTGTAGTGAAGGTTTCTGATGTTAACCAGCTCTTTCTGCGGTCCAGACATCTGTTTAGACTGGGACACATGGACATAAATGACATGGACACGACTAGTTCAACCAAATTTTCTTCATATCGCTTGCTTTCATCTTATGACCTGTCAAACAAGATTAAGAAGACTAAAAGGAAAGGAGTTAGAAAGATAACCTCTGATAAGGAATTGTTTCACAGGTGGGGGACCTTAGACCTGTCTCCCCTCCCCATTCTTACTGGCTGACTCTTGGACAGTTTTACACATTTTCCAGAACCTTTTTCACCAGCTTTGTAGTACGCAGTAGCTCCACGTCCCTACCCACCACGGTTTATTGTGGTCCCCAGCAGTGTCAGGAGCATGGATGAAACACCAGGGGACAGGCCAATGAACCACGAGAGGTGGAGGGGCATCAAGGCATCAACCTCTATGAACACTGAGAGCAGAGGTCAAAAAAAGGGTCTGACATGCATAAGTGGGTTCTGTGCTCAGAGCCTGGCCATGTGCATTCTCCTCACATATTCATGCATGTATTCATGTGTGTTCACAGTAAGTTCACGAGACATGAGACACTTGGACAGCGATGGTCTGGTCCCTGGAGCACCGCGCAGACCTCCGGACCCGTTCTCAGACCATCCGATGGTGCGGTTGGCTCTGGGTTCCAGAGGGCGGGACCCTCCTGTTGAACAGAACTGAATCCAACTGAGCACATCTGAGACTATCAGCACAGTTGCACTCACCGTAGCGGCTCACCAGTACTCCAGGCCAGGTCTGGAGGAAGCACAGCCCTGCACACATGCATATGGAGGCGGTACACACTGCTGAGCCCCGTCACGAGCTGCTTGGAGGAAGTTCACAGAAGTTGGATCAGCCTGATGTCATGTATCCACTCTCCTCTAATGTCCACTCCCTGGGTGGGTTCATGATTCAGTTTCCACTGATCATTTTTGCATTATATTCGTCTCAGCAAATCACACACGTGATCGAAAGAGAATTTAAACAGGAACACTTCATTCACCCAGGTCTGCGATGTGTGATTTACGAGACCCCTGGCACACGCTTGCTAGCACATGATGGCAGCCTGACTGACAGTCAGAATGTTGTTTCTGTGACAGTCACTGATGGACTATTTCTCTACTGCTTGTTTTACTTTTTAATCTTGTTGAAGGCAGATGTTTGCACGGGGCTCCACATTAAAACGGGGCCCCATAAATTTGTCAGAGGAGCTTTGCAGAGAACTGTTTGTCTCCCACTGACCCTCAGAAACCCCAACATAATTAGGTTACTACAGAAAACTTTATCACTCGTAAAGTTACATACAGGGATAAGTCACAGGTTCTTCATGATTCAGCATTCTCCGAAAAAGTTATTTTTTAAAGATTCTAAAGAAGGATACAACAACTCAAGCATGTGACTTTCTCCAAAGCAAGTTTATCTGAGGTTAACCAGTCAGGGTTTAAAAAGTGCATAAAAGCCAACAGCACTGATCTGTCACGGCTGTGTTTGATATGTGTTCATCACATCCTGTTTCATAAATTGAAAAGTTTATTGTTATTTAGAGAACTGTTATTATGCTGGTGTAAAGTTTTTCATCATACTGACTTCTTTTGAGGTTCTGCCTAAACAAGCTATATTAGTGGATGAATAAATGGTGATATCTGGGTGTATTGGGCTTAAAACACTTACTCAAAATAGAAAAAATAAGGAAATTACCTTTTCCCCTGCAGTTCAATTATGGGTTTTTTCAAGCCAGAAAAAAACTTAAAACTTAAAAGCTTAATACTTGGTTTTGGGTAGAAAACATACAGCACTTCACAGTCACACTGCTAGATTGAACATGGCCAGGCGAATGCGTTCACACTGTACACTGTAAAAAGAAAAAAAATTACACTAAAAATAAATCCGAGAAACAGCGAGACCACAATAGTAAAGCCCCTGAGCCAATCAGAATTCAGAGCACAATGCACTGTAAAAAAAATCTGTGAAAAGTGAACCACGTTGTAGCGAGGGTTCACTGTACTATGATTTCACTGTATAGAATATGAATAGAAATAGTAGGTGCAATACAAGTCTGTAGAAGCCCCAAAAACATGAACTACCAAATATCAGTGACAGTGACTAAAAAGAGAAAAACATGATATGAAGATATTATGTAAATGTTTTTGTTGCTATGGACAGTTCACAGCTGTTCTGATGTTACAGTCATGGAGTCAGAGGTTGAAGCATGACTCTGTGGGGTCATTTGCTGCTTCAGGGTTCGTGGGAGGGTGGGAACAGTAGCTGCACACATCACAAAGTAGTAACTGCAGGCTCATTTACAGGAAATACCAACAAACAGAGAGATATATGTATGTGTGTGTGTGTGTGTGTGTGTGTGTGTGTGTGTGTGTGTGTGTGTGTGTGTGTGTGTAGTATGGAGTTCCTGTCCGACATTAACCCAAACACTCTGTCTGCTTCACAACTGTCTTTGTGTCTGGACTATTTTTATCAGAACAGATAAAAAAAGAATGAGCAGGAAAGAGAAAACTTTTTCGATCATAAGAAAGACATTTATTTGTAAGTGTATTGTTTAATTTTTTTTTTTTCACTGATGTTGAAAAGAGACACAGATAAATAAACTACTGTGAAAATGTCCGTCGGCTGGTGTCCCTCTGGACCAAAGTCTAGGATAAATCAGAGTGGTGGTTTTCTCTGTAAGGAAATGCTGCTGAAGTTCAACTGAATATGGTTAATGCTGCAGTAAAAATGTCAGAGGGGCTGCAGCATAAACACAGTGTTTACAGTCGGGGCGGTATGTTGGTGTAGGTGTTGGTGAAGTGCCTGACTGCCATGACCTGGTGTCCCTGTGCGTACACATAGAACAGGCTACCCTACAATAATATATCGTAAATGAAAATTTAGAATTGGGAAATCTACAGCAAAAATACACATAAAGTGCCAAACAATCCAAATTTGGAAAAAGTGATGTATTTTAAATCTGTGCTGATGCTTTAACAAAGCAAAAGTTATTTATTTTTACTATAACATTATCATATAAAAATTTAGAGGAATAAAATGTTCTCAAATACATTGAAAAGTTGAAACTTAAAAAAAACACACACACACATCACTATTTCATACCCCCAGAAGTGTGTGCTTGTAATAATTAAAGGAAAAAATGAGAACGACCATCATTTGTTTATTTGTGTGTTTAGGTTAGTTTCAGTCTTCAGACAATAATCAGATTACAACCAGCCTGACTCCATTCACACTGAGCTGATAGTCCAACTGAAGAGGAAACACCCCGAGCACACACACACACACACACACACACACCGCGCGGCGGGGGTGGAGAGGAAGCACCGTTACACACACACTCGGGTTCCACTCTGCCCACAGAGGGTCTGGTGGCTCCTCGGCTCCGTCTCCCCGCGTGGACCCACTTTAACGGGGGGCTTTGATCCTTTGACGTCTTTGCTGGTTGCTCAAAGCTCGCGTGGCCACCTCAGGCGGCCGTCCACGCGCTCGACTTTAAGGGACCGTGGATCAACAGGCTGGTTGAGGAGGGAGAGGAAACAGCAGCCCCGGAGGGAGTGTGGGGAAAGAGCAGACCTGAGGAGGACCTGGACCAGACCCACATCCCTGACTTGCACAGCACAGGTTGGTACCTCATGAAGGGAACAAAAGAGTCACCAGAAGCGTTTTAAAGTTCACTGAAAATACTGCTGATGTTTCTGTTCTTTAAGATGAACAAAATGTGAAATTTTGAAGAGGTTAGGTTGAGCAAAATGAGATTAATCTAAACCTAAAGAAGATAATATGGGGGATATAGTCTACAACAAAACTCCAAGAATGCTGAAAACTTTTACCACTTGGAGCATTAATGAACGGTTAGTGGGCGTTGTGATTCTGCCATTTGTTCTTAGAACTGCCTCATGTTAAGTCACATTTAACCCAGATAGGAACTTTGTAAAATACTTAATAATCTTTCTATCTAATGCCACTTAAATGTGATCGTAAAGTAAATCAGAATGAACAAATTATAAACTTTTGAACATTTATTTAGTGAAACTACTATAAATTACTTATTGGTGTGGTTTGGGGTTTTCTTCCTCATCTCATCAGTCATAGATCTTCAATGGCAGATATTCAGTTGCTGCAATTTATATTCTCACTGCTAGATGGCGACAAATCTTGCACACTGGAAACTTAATTTATTCATCAGTTTATTTTAATAGTGATGTGGTATTTGACCTGGTATGCTCGAGGTGACATCACAACACAGTGTTGTTCATTTCAGTGAATGTGAATCAAACTGATCATCCAGGATTAATTTGATAATAAGCAGCTGGAGAAATCTGGCATTAAAATTTGCTCTGATCTTGTGTTGATTGATATCTCCTGTCCCGTGGTTTGTTCTCCGATTTGCTTCACTCATTAGGCATCATGTATGTGGGCTGCAGCCTGATCCTGGTTCAGGTTCTGGCCCTGATCCACCCTGCAGCAGGATACAACCTGGACCAGGAGCACAGTCTGGTGTTCAGTGGCCCTCCGTCCTCCATGTTTGGATACTCTGTCCTGCTGCATCACAACAGAGATCACAACTGGTCTGTTCACTCACAACAGCTATTCTGTTGGTGCTTAGTGCTGCTACACAAGCTGAGTTTACTCACGTGTGTTAAATGATAAATGTGTTAAACCTTCTCATCATCTTTTATTAACTTGTTTGCTTATGGACAGATGTATTCAGTTTCTTTTCCATTATTGTTATGTTAACCTAAAATTCAACCCATTTTGTGATCACCCATCATTAGTTCTTAAACACACAGGGTTCTTATCTTCCATCAATCCTCTGCTCGTCACTGCTTTTTTTATCTGTTGAGGCATTTTCAATCCTTTTATTTGTTCATATTTTTTATATTTGTATTTATCTTCATATTTGTTTATTTATTTAATTTATTTGGTTGTTGAGGGAGGCTGATGTGGTGAACCTCTATTTTTATAAGATATGTTAATGACTTTACACTTCTTTTAAATTAGGGTCATTTTGGTGCCTTATTAGTACTTTTCTTAACACTGTTGAGTTTTCTCTGTGCGCGTATCTCCATATCAATTAGTCGGCTCTTGTTAAAGAGAGAGGCTCTTTGACACTTTACTATTCAGATGCAGACACAGCTGCAGGCAGTCTTGGGCCCGTTGGTCTGTCTGTCTCTGATTCTCTATCTCTCTCTGTCTCTCTTCCTAAGGTTGGTGGTTGGAGCTCCTGTAGCTAACTCATCCTCTAGTCCTTTGGTTAAATCTCCAGGAGCGATTTACCGTTGTAACATCAGCGCCGAGCACCGCCACTGCCAACAAATGCATTCAGGTGTGTTTTTGTGTGTCCCCACATTGTGATGAAAAACAGGATCCCCTTCACTGATCACTGAGAGGTCTACCAGGGGAACCCCAACACCCCCTGACAACTTTATTGATCAAGCTGATTTTTTTACATTTATGTCAGAAAATACTAGACTGTAAATATTCATTTACTTCAAAGTTGTGGGCAGGAAATACACACAAATGACTTGCTGAGGTCTGTTTGTGGTAAAACACGGGGAAAGTTAACAAAGAGAGTGTGTGTGTGTGTGTGTGTGTGTGTGTGTGTGTGTGTGTGTGTGTGTGTGTGTGTGTGTGTGATATATAACATTGTAAATACTTTTGCATTGGTTTGGATGTGCAGAGGTATGGAACTGTGGGAAGACGTGTGAAGCCGACAGCAATCACCAATGGCTGGGAGTTAGTCTGTCCAGACAGCCTGGAGACAATGGAGGTCACGTCTTGGTAATACAAACACACACACACACACACACACACACACACACACACACACACACACACACACACACACACACATAGTGAAATGAAGTGAAGACATTTTGTCTGGTCTTCATACTTCAAAGGACCATTTGAGGGTCAAGACCTGGTTTTAAGATTGAGGTTAGATTTGGGTTTGGGTTAGGTTGAGGGTCAGGGGATAAGGTGGGATGGTGAGGCTAAGGAGCTGAGAAACACATAATGTCTTTGAAAGTGATCACAAAGATAGAAGTATATATATACACACACACACACAGAGTCAGAAAATGTAAAATGTCTATAGTGTCAGCAGTGTTGTTGTCATTGTATAAGCTTAAGTTATATACTTTTTTGTAACTATCTATTAACTATCTTGCATTCTGCTCTGTGTGCTGCTACGAGCTCTTGCAAAAAGGGGCTTCAGTAATACAAATATAAATCCTTTCTAATAGATACAGCACTGTATGATTACACATGACAATAAGCATGACCTTATTCTGCTGTGACCAACTGTATCTGTAAAAAAAACATTCACTCCAGCTTTTACATTAGATTACACCAAAATGTATCAGACACTTCAAATTTATTGATACACATGGACTGTCACAAGACACTGGCCTTGAAAGTAATGTCACATGTTGTTTATGTGTCACAATGTGTGTGTGTGTGTGTGTGTGTGTGTGTGTGTGTGTGTGTGTGTGTGTGTGTGTGTGTGTGTGCGTTTTTAGGCATGTGCGCATCGTTGGAAGAATGTTTTCTACTCTCGGACAGACAGCCAAACCCATAAACTACCTAACGGAGTCTGTTATCGCTATGGCAATGACTTGAGACATGCCCAACCGATTATTCCCTGCTACAGAGGTATACACACACACACACACACACACACACACACACACACACACACAAGAGGGACGAGAGCTTCAGGTCATGTTCTCACACACCTGGACATTCTGGGACATTTCCATATTCACCATTTCCATATACACCTGCCATCTGTGTTTTGCATTGCCCGGTTAATAGTCCGGTTAGAAATCTGTCATATGTTCATTTACCTTCATCTGGGATTTATGTGACCCGCGGAGGGTGCACATGTGTCCAACCTGAAATCTGCACGTTGGCACGTGCGATCCAGTTGAGCTGTTTTCACAGAGCTGCTCTGCTGTGTGTTTCTCTCACTTCTAAGTTCTGGCTGCGTCCCAGGCCTCATCACTTCTCTCTGTTCCAGTCAGTGTGAAAGCAGCAGCTGTATGACTGCAGGGAGCAAACGGTTGGGCTCTGCTGCTGGTCCTCACCTTTAAACGCGCTGTTGGTCCGCCTCCTTTTGTTGCAGATTACCAGAAGAAGTTTGGCGAGGATTATGGCTCGTGTCAAGCGGGCATTTCCAACTTCCTGACCGAGGTCAGTTGAACTGCTGTTCTCAGCAGCGGAATGAAACGTGAAACTGCGGAATCCTGTAACGCGTTTGTGAGATCGAAACATGGTTTTATTCTGCAAGCAATGAATATACACCGGAAATGACCTTTAAATATCGTGGAGGCTGGGACACGGGGCTCTCGCTGAAATGTTGATATGTCCTTGGCTTCATCAGGAGTTAATCATCATGGGGGCCCCGGGGACCTCTTATTGGACGGGATCAGTTCTGGTCTTTAACACCTCCAGTGGAAGGATGTCTGTGTACCTGGACGATGAAATCGGAGCCGTCAGCTTCGGAAGCTACTTGGGTAAACGCTGCAGCATGAGCACCGCATACAACATTTTTCTGTGGTCTCTGCTCAATCCGTCACACTCGGCGAGATTAAGATGGAGAAGTAAGCACGTCCGATGTGGATTAAGAGGTGGCAACAGTCCCCCTGCCTCAGAGCACGTGCAGATGCTGAGATGCTTTGCAGCAAAAACACCTCGCTGAATGTTGCAATGTCACACCAGTATATCTAAATAGAATCAAAGAGTGCAGTTTGGATGCCTCTGAGAGTGCAGCAGTACTGCAGCAGCGTGAAGGAAGTGTGTAACCAAAAGTGAAAAGGGTTTGTGGTGTTTGTCCACAAACCCGCTAAAAGAGTCACATTTCATAAGAGGAGAGTGAGAAAAACAGTCTTTGTGTAAAGACATGTCAGCACTCATTTTTGGGTTTTTTGCAGGGGATGTGAAACAGGATGTAGAGCAGAACACTTTTCTCCTTTAATGCGTATTTAAAATCTTTATTTTAAAAAGCCAAGATGCAATATTTCAGGCTTAGGTGAGATTGATGTCAGACAAAGTTGCAGCAAGATGCTTTTTTTGATGTGCAGGCTCCTAAAGTGAATTCAAAAAGCACAGTATTTTATCAAAGTGATGCTTACAACAAAAATAAAATGAATAGACCAGACATCATACCTTGATTCTTGTTGTTGGATTGACAGTTGTTGGATGAACAGTTCTTAATAATCCACTCAAACTTTATAGGGTCGGAATTTGAACAAAAAAAAGCAATTTAATGAAAATTAACTATGAGAGGAATTAGCTGGTGGGTTAATCATCAGCTTGAGTTGAGGAATTAACACCCGGATGTCTGCTCATGATCAGGGTACTCTGTTGGAGCTGGCCACTTCCTGAGCCCTGACAGCATGGAGGTGGTGGGCGGAGCTCCACAGTATTACCAGAAAGGCAAGGTAAGACCCACCTGGTTAGCCATCTCCCTGTGCCATTAGTCGAGATTTTGTGATTAAATTATAAACTGAGATTTGTTTATGTTTGTTTAATGCGTATGTTTTAATGTGCAGGTATTTATCTTCACTATAGACAACAACTTCCTACAAGTCATTTCTGAAGTGTCTGGCCAAGAGGTGAGGCAACGTTTAGCATCAACTTCTGTTCAAATCAGCCCTTTCCATTGACGTGTGTATGTGTGTGTGTGTGTGTGTGTGTGTTTGTGTGTGTGTGTTTGCGTAGTTGGGATCTTACTTTGGCTCCAGCGTGTGTGCCGTCGATCTCAACGCTGATGGTTTGTCAGATCTTTTGGTCGGTGCTCCGATGGCAACAGGCGTCACCAGGGAAGAGGGAAGAGTCCATGTGTATATTAACCAGGGTCAGGTGAGGCCCTCACACTCACACACACACACACATACACACACACACATACATTTTTACTGACAACCAAGAATATGATTACGCTCCATGTAATTATATCTTTGAGTCAATATTTTCAATATTTGATCCATTTATTAATTATATTAGTCCAACGTGGCCGATACAACACTTATAGTTAGATTGGAGGTCAGTAGCTGCAGGTAATGAAGGAGATAAAAAGATCTGAGAGATACTTCAAAATAAATGCTCTCATTTACTGGAGTTCAGACTCTAGAAGGAGGGAGTATCGAGTTAATTTGCCACAAAACCTTGTAATAATTTTATAATGCAGGTGTGATTCCTTAAGTCTGGTGTGAATTGAAGAACTGATTTCAGTATAAATGCTTTGATTTAAGCCAACGTTGAGGTTTTTTATCTCAGGGGAAGTTGTCAGAGGCGGAGTTTCAGCTGACGGGCAGCGATGCCTACGCCGCTCGGTTTGGAGAGACGCTCGCTGACCTGGGAGACCTGGACGATGACGGTTACGCCGGTAAAGACCAACACACAGCAGCACTGCACCTCGATGGTTTGAACAGTCTCCACTTGTTAATGCAGACACCAGTCTAAATATACATGCTGATGTGTAGTCTCTAAGACCACTGACCCTGTCTTCAGAGGAAACCATTAACACAGCAGTGGGTGAAATGGTGTCAGAGCCTCTGAAGATGGGCTGCAGTTTTCTTTGGTAGTAGCTCTACTGCAGTTTTTGGCAGTACTCTGACTGCACCACAGAACATTGGCATTTAACTGCAAAACCAGCCTCCACCTGCAAAGACAACATCAGTAACTGCCTCTTCTTAATAACAGGGAAGCATCACTCTTTAACGTATCACCCTTTCCTATTTTCCTGTTGGGGGTGTGAGCCACAGGGCCAGAGTGTGCTGTTAACACCATTAAAGCTGTAATGAGAAACCGTTGTTGCACCGCGACTGAACCTGCCCTCTAATTTGACGGGACAGCATATAATGGAGCACGTGCATACGTTGGAGAAGCTCTCCTCTCTCATCTCTGAAGGACTCGGTTAAATATTAAAGGACCAGGGGGGTGTTTCTCCTGCTGATGGAATAAAACTTAAACCTCAGACCTCTTTAGCAACAAGCAATCTAATTAATATTATAGGAAGGAATCACACTCCAGAAGGTTAAGAAAGTTAAGAGTTGATGAAGGTCAAATGTGTTGGGTTTTGGGACTGTTAGGAGTCAGTCCCGATCTACATGTTCAGTCAAAGCTATGCATAGATTAGATATCTTTAATTAGTGGTTTCATTTACATAGAAGCTAAGATAAGCTTAACTGCCTCAACACCTGCTAGAACGTGTCTCCTTTGTGTTTCTACAATAGCCTAGAACTTAAAAAAAAAGTCTCAAGGTCTAAACTGCGGTATTTGTTAATTCATCACAAGTAACTGTCCTTGTTGACAGGTGTCAGTGAAACCTGTTTCCAGGTTCCAGGTTACATATTAGAGTTTAAATGATCAGAGACGAGCCGCTTCAAAAAATGTTTGATACGACCTTTCTTCTGAGCAGATGTGGCCATTGGAGCCCCTCATGAAGATGACCTGAACGGGGCCATCTACATCTACAATGGCAGGAAGGAGGGTGTCTCACCTACTCCGTCTCAGGTACCGTTGCTGAACACAGCGCTGATCCATTCACAGCTGTTTTCTGACATGTAACTGTGTGTGTGTGTGTGTGTGTTTTTGTTTGCAGAGGATCACCGGATCCACCCTGGGTCATAAACTTCAGATGTTTGGTCAGTCACTGAGTTCCGGCATTGACATAGATCACAACGGCTACCAGGGTAAAGCAACCCCTCACATCAAGCATATCAAGCTTACGTCATATATTTATTTCTATTCTCATATGTTTATTTTCTCAATCGTTCTCCTCAGATGTAGCAGTGGGTGCGTTCCTGTCAGACTCAGCTGTCATTCTGAGGTGAAGCCGCAATCTCCACAGAGCAGACTAGAGCGGCGTTTGTTTTAGAACGTGCTTGTTTAAACGTTTCAGTGTGTTTTAGGACTCGGCCCATCGTCCAGGTGAAGGCGTCTCTTGTGCTGCCCGAGCAGATCGACCAGCAGATGGCCACATGCCGAGAACACGACACCCCCACTGTGTGCTTCAACGTCTCCATCTGCTTCAGCGTCAGGTCCCGACAGTTCAAGGGAGCCATAGGTACCCCGGATGCGAACGCTGATGACGTTTACAGTTCTGCAGCGAGAGAAAGTAAATGAAAGAAGGGCAAGAGAGGACTGATGCTCCCATCCGTGTCAGCAGCCTACAACACACACCTCTGTCCCACCAATGGGTTCAGATGACACAGTTCACATAAACAGATGCCCACCTGTGAGTGTGATCCAACGTCATGCTCCACTGGAGTCACTACATGTCTACATCTGGAGTCACTGATGATGATGATGATGATGATGATGATGCCTCAGAGCCATGAAGAGCTTGCACGTGCAGTTGAGCGTGTCTAGCACGTCTGCACGAACGGTCACCCTGAAAACGCACAGCGGAGCCAGAGCAGCAGGTCAAAGAGCTAAATCTCCTGAAGGGGATCGCTGAAAGAGACGGGGGAGGGACGGGCACCTCCTGCCGCGTCGCACCGGCGTGGTTAAATTGAGGTCAGGGTGCGTGGCGAGGTGGGCGGAGCCGCGCGCGCACGCTGGGTGGCAGCGTGGCCAAACGAGCCGGGCTGGGCCGCGCTTAAAGACCGTGCTGCAAATGAGAGAGTGCTACTCAGTTCCACATTCCACAAGCTTTGGGGAGGGGCTGCCGTGGTGGAGCGAGCCAAACGTTCACTAAGGAGAAAGAATAACTCAGTGGTCCTCCAGAAGGGGTTGAATTGGCTGCTGAAGCTGCTGCTCAGCTGGATCACACGTTCCTCTCCTCTTCCTCAGAGCTCCAGTATAACCTGACCGCTGATCTCCTCCACAAACCAGCCTTCCCTCACCGTTTCTATTTCCACTATAATGGATCATCCAACAGCACAAGGGGGCGCGTGAGAGCCCGACCCGGACAGGTCACCTGTTCGACACACGTGGCTTACCAGAAGGTAACAGCCTCAACGAAAGTCCAGTCAACTCCGGTTCAAGGCTGCACAGATGTTAAGTGACTGGGGGTGCTCACAGCATTGCACTTCCTGTTTTCTCTCCTTTTGCAGAAAGATGTGAGGGACATATTTACTCCGGTCGAGTTTGAGGTCTCCTACAGCCACAGAGAAGCCAGCATGCAGAGAGGCAACGCCAAAGCCTTCCCTCCATTGAAACCCATCCTGCAGCAGAGCTCCAGACATGAGAACAGAATCACAAACCAGGTACCACGTGCTTTCACCATGGCCACTAAATGTGACATTTACACACAACCATGCTGACCTGGATGTACAGAACACCTGGCTCAGCAGCTGTCTGTTGAAGCATGAATCTATGACAGGCAAAAACATAACGATCTATATATAGAAGAACACACACACATTTGAAAAGAAGGACATTCATTTTATTCAACAGTTTCCTGTATATATTAGAAAGGTGAGTTTTCTTCATAATACTCGCTAAATGACTTGAATGAAAGGGGACCAATCAGTCTTCCTACAAACGAAAAAAGCACATTTGAATGTTTTTTTTGCTGTTTTCTTTGCAATTAAATTATTGTGTAATGTGTGTGAAGCCACTGTTAACCACACTTCTCTCTACCAGACGTGGTTTGCACGATCCTGTTCTTTGGCTAACTGTTCAACCGACATGCAGCTGTCAGCAGAACTGATACTCCCACAGTAAGAACGCGCACACACACACACACACATCACACACAACGGGTCACTCATAGGTCACTCATTAGTGATTCCTTGTATTGGCAGAAAGGCTAAAAAAGATCTCAACATTATCTCTTATTTTTGGATATGAATGTGTTAATTACATCACTTGGAAGATTTATTTAAGGAATCCGACTGCGGGGCATCCTGCTGCTCTCTCTGTAGCTGCTCTTATATTGCATGTAAGAGTTCCACGCAGTTTTGCCTCAGTCCTCCACTGCAGCAGATTTATACAGGAATGACATTGCATTTATTTATACAGCTGACACCTGCAGTGTCCATTTTTAAAGAAATCTGAGCTCCTAAAGGGACACTGTGTTCTCTTGCCTTCGTTTCAATCTGCCGGTTTCATCTCATTCCTTCCTTCCTCAGTGAACAGCCGTACTTTGCTCTTGGCTCTGGGAACACCATCGTGTTGAAAACCTCCCTCCGAAACGCTGGAGACAACGCCTTCCTGCCCCAACTTTCACTGCGTTTCCCCAACAACATCCACTACAACAAAGTGCTGCAGAATGTGAGCTCACACACCTGACTGGGCAGAACAAGAATCCCCTTTAGTTTTCTGTTTTGTGCTATTTAAGACGATATGACGAGGAAACAAAACAGCCTGATGCACCAAAGAGCTCTGTTTGTGTGTGCACAGGAACTCAACACCGTGAGCTGTGATGTGGCACAGGAAGTCAACAGCACAACCGTGGATGTTCTCTGCAGCGTAACCAGCCTCCACCTGGCCGCACACAGTCAGGTAGTAAACAGAAAAAAGTTAAAAAAACAACTGTACTTTGCTTTATGGAGAAGTTAGTTTGAATCCACCGGCAGCTTCCATCTTTGTTTAATTCAGACATTTGTTTAAGTGGCTGCAGAGTAGAAGCCTCACCAAGGACAAAGAATACATAATCATTTAGAAGCTCCTGACTTACTGAGAAAGCCATTAAAAGAGAGGTGAGGGGTCACACGTTTATGCTCAATACTGGGAACATCCGTGAAGCAAGCCTAGGCTTGCACAGAAATGTAGGGCAGAAGTTAAAGATGAGATTCGGAAGGTCCTCATTATTGTTCTTGGGACTTTTTTGCCGAGTAAATGTTGTGAAAGAAGCTTTTGAAATCTTCAAGTTCCTTTTTGAAAGGACAGAACAGCAATTTTGGATTTGTCTTTAAATGTTAGAAAAGTTCACAGAATCACAGTTCCTCAAGGATGGAACAAGTTGTGCAGGAGAATGAGAGCAGTGTTAATTAGTGAGGAGACCTTTCCTGCTGTTGTCATTCATGGCGAGGTCTGTGAAGATGAAAACCCTGTTTCTGTTGTCATTCAGCTGAATATCAGCTTCCTGTTAGATGTTAACCAAAACAGCACACCTGGAGACATCAGCATCCACCTCAACACCAGCAGGTAAGGGCGCCGTGTTCGCTCTCATCTCCATGGCTCACGCCTTACATCTGCATACAAACAGCACTATCAACAGCTGGAATGCATGTCTGTAATTGAACTTACATGTTCAGCATTGGCTGGAGGTACTTCAGTTTATTACACCTACATCCATCTGTCAGTTAGAATCATGATGAAACTTTGGATTTTCTTCGCAGTGATAACCCAGAGAATGAGGAGTATCTCCATGACAACGGCATTAGTCTGACACTCCCTCTTAAATATGGAGTCAATGTTAATGTGCATGGGTGAGTCTACAAACTCCTTATTATTACTACTGCTACCACTATTAATACTACTACTACTACTATTACTACTACTACTACTACTACTACTACTACTACTACTACTACTCCTGTGATGCAGTATTACTGCTTTATAGACTGCTTGATATTCCCTTATCCCACAATCAATGTTTTTTCCACCACCTCACCTCCACCTCTTTGCATTCCTCTTACAGTTTCGTTAGCCCCACCTCATTTGTGTTTGGAGATGAAGAAGTGACCTCAGTGGACTGTTACACCGAACAGTTTAACTACACGTACAAGGTGAGCGTATCCGGGTGGATGATGCGCCACAGTTGCGGTGAGCCTGTCGTCACCTTCCGCATGTGTCTGCAGGTGCTGAACTCTGGTCCCAGCAGGTCCAGAGACACGGTGGTTGAGATCAGGCTGCCCAAGATTCTGCCGCCGTACAGGCACAGGCTGCTGCAGCTGGTCGACTGGCAGGTACAGCTTCATGCGGGAGTCGCTGCTCATGGAAGCAGCTGCTTTTTTCTATCCGCTGACTTGAAGCTGCGAGGGTTAAGGCTGACGTGTGCGGTAGTGATCCAGCACAGTGAGCGGCTCACAGAGGTGCTCAGTGTTCTTCTTTCTTTCTCTCGTGTTCTTCTTTGCAGTCTTCTCACGGCTTGTGCTCCCTCAGTGATCAAACCGTCTCAGTTATCGACGACTGTGATGTCCCTCAAGCGTCCTTCATTAAACAACTCATCTTCTTCTTCTCATCCACCTCCACTCGTAGAATGGTACACACACACACACACACACACACACACACACAGACACACACACTCTGTCACACACACTTGCCTCTCAACTACCCTGAGAGGTAAGAACTGAAATTCTCACTTGCTTGACACCTCTTTTAATATGGTGTGATTCAAAACGAGAGTCTGAGCTGAGTGTGAGTTCTCGGAATGATGTTTGTGTGCAGTTTTGTGGTCGCAGGGATGACGCGTGTGAGCAGCTGGTGTGTCACCTCGGCACCCTGGAGGTGGGGAGAGAAGCCAGCGTTCACCTGGAGGTCAAGCTGAACCCTACTGTGCTGCTGCAAGCACCGGTAAAACACACACACACACACACACACACACACAGACGGGTCCTAGCTGCTGATGTCCGCCATCTTTCATCGCTCAGCCTTTAGGAGTCGGAAATAAAATGGCCGCTACCTGAACATCAGCAGCCACCACGGCTGACACTCGCTCTACTGACCATGGGCTCTTCTCTAATCTCGCTTTCATCCGATCAAAGAGTTCTTCTGTCAGAGTCGGTCGGACTTATAGACATGCTTTTTCCACTCTGTTGTAAATTTTCTGCATCCACAATCGTGAAGGTGTTACAGAATCTAGACTTTGATGTTTTCTTTTTAAGCAGGGAGAGATGCGGTCATTGTCATCTCCACGCTCAATGGTGAATCATTTCTGTGTCAGCCACACAGAGTAATCTGTCTATTTGCTAATTAATAATGGAGTATTTATACTTAGATTAATATCTTCTTGACTCCATATTGGCAGCTGCACTCAAATCAACTCGACATTTTATCTGCTTCATTTGAGCTGAAGCAACAAAGGAACAGAGCTACTAAAACAAAAACTACCCTGAATGATATATTTCAAATTTAACATGATAGTTAAAAAAAAGGGAAAAAAGTGTCTTTTGACCTGGAAGACTAAAGAATGCTTTTCTCTTTCCTTGTTACAGGGTCGCCATGGTATCATGAAGATTGAGAGCACAGCAGTAATGTCAAATCCCAAAGCAGATCCTCACACCGTCCTCATCCATCAACCGCTCGCTGAGGTAAAACCAGCATTCGCACCGCCGAACCGTCGACGGCTTGGTGCGCTCAGCAGCTCGTCTCAGCTCACCCGCAGGGGCTCTTGAACCGAGCAGCCCAGCTTCCCGTCACCGGGCTCGTGTGTCCGCAGGTGGTGGTCGAAGCTCTCTTCACTCAGAAGCCTTCGGCGCTGGTGAAGGTCTTCATCATCGTGGTCAGTTTATTTATCGGCCTTGTGATCTTGGCTGCCCTCATCTGGTGTCTGTGGAAGGTAAATAACTTCTCTTTCAAACCTACGTTAATGTATGAAAACGTAGCACTGACGGATAAACCGGTGTTGATCGCAAAGTTATGGTATCCATGACAACAGCAAACACACACACCTACCCTAGTACAGTGAGCAGCTCCAGTACATGGATGGAATGTAAGGGTAAGCCACAGTATGGAGCAATTTAAAGACAGGAGAATTCCAGTACAGTGAGTATCAGTGCTGCATGTCAGGCTGTAACGGCGACATTCAGGAGGAGACAGTTCTTACTTTGATAACAATGCCCAGTTTAACCGGCTGCCTGTGCCTTCCAGGCTGGTTTCTTCAAGAGGAACCTCCAGAAGAAGAAGGAAGAGGAGTTCAACAGAGACAGCTGGGATTACGTCCCCAAAAACGACAAACGGGAGAGCACTTCGTAACCACGTGCGACCCCTTTTTGTCCTCGACCTTCGACCCTAGTTTACATTCTCACGTGGGCAGCGCGGGCGGACTGCTGCGAGGGACAACATGGCAGACCAGTCGGTCCGGAACCGCTGAACGCCGTGGGAGTGTCGCCAGCCAGCTGGGTCTGTCCGGGCTGGGCGTGGCGCAGGGAGAGAGAGAGGGCCACCTTCAACACGTCTCCGTCTGTGACAGGGGAGAACACCTCCAGGACGCACGGCGCCTCACAAACTCCTCTGTCTGAGGCGCTTTCATAACCACATGGGATATAAAAACTCTGCAGATGAACAGACTCGCGCCTGTAAAAACGGGATGTGACACGTTTGAATTAAAGGGCCTTGGCGCTTTGTGGGACCTCTGACACGCTTTCAACTTCCATCCATCTTAACCACCACTTCTTCCTAATGATGGCCACACGGGTGCTCCTGGGCTTGTTTCTGGACCGTGGAACGAAACCAGGGGACCTGGAGAAAACCACAAGAGAAGGAGAGGCCAACGTAGGAAAAGCCCAGGCTGGAATCAAACCCACAACCTTCCTGCTCTGAGGTCACTAAACAACAAACAAAGGAAGCAACTTTTTGACTGGCTGGTCTTTTTGTTTTTTAATCTATCTGCAATTTTTTTGTTCTGTTGTTGAACTGTGTTGCCTGTACTGGTAACACACACACTCACCCATACACACGCACACACGCTCTCACACAGCCTGTGTTGCACTCCCACACTTCCCAGACAGAAGTAATGACTTGCTGTGATGTGCTGCAACAGAGGAACTAGAAAATGTGCTGCATCACCAACTGAACAGTTGATCAGCTTTTTACAGAATGACCATTTTTATTGGTTTAAATTATTCCTCCTCTTCCAGCGCAACCACCACGGAGAGGACAAACTGTCAAACAGACGGTTCCTCATGTTATAGATGCATTTTCTCAACAGTGAATTTTGTTATTGGCTCACATTTACATAATAATAATCAGTCTATTTTTCCTGAATAAGCACTTGGAATAGAACAATCTTATTATACTGTTATTTTTTGTTGAATGACAGGATTTGACAATTATAAAACAAATATCAGCCCAAGGTGGATGATGTCATGACAGCCCAGCAGAATCAGTGAAGTGCCTCACAATATATATATTTGAATACTTGTAAAAGCTGTGACACGGAGAGTCAATGAATCGGGTCTCAGAGTGCCCACAGTGCTAAAGTCTCTGAATGTTAGTGGAGGATGTGCAGATGTCTCTGTCCAATTTCTATTTATTCAGTCCATTATCAGTCATTAACATTAGAACACTTCTAATTATGCCATCGGTTTAAAGAGAGTCACAACATTCCAACATTCCATGCTGGATTTTTTTTTATAACATATAATTTATAGAGTAAAATGTTTTAATTAAAGTTACTTTGAATTAATCTATTTTTTAAAAAAGGAAAAATGTTTAGCAGGTTGAACAGGATAAAAGATGTAGTAGAGCAAAAAGACAATCAAACCAAAGAGAGGAGAATGTTTTTGAAATACTTGAAAAAAGGTATTTAAAATATTTGAAAGTGTTGTTATAATTGCACACCACACAGAATGTTTTCAGCTTATTGTGATAAATTCCTTTATTTTTTTTTATGTGAAGTTCTGCACTGGAGTCTCACTGCTTTCATCAACACATTACTAATAAAATCATGGCTTTTTGATCTAAAGTTGAATTCTTCGGTCTTCTCATAAAAACAAAGCATGCTTCCACTGTTGGCATAAAAAAGCACTTCTAAGTATAAAAACATGTTTAAATAAAACATTCAGTTGGACTTATAAATAGAGTATAAACCTCTGACAGCTTTTTGACATCTTAAATAAAATGGACTGATTTTAAAATTCAGTGAAATGAAAATATTTATGCCTTTTCAAAACTTTTTTGATGTTCTCTGTGAATATTGTCAGAGAAGCCTCAAAGCAGACTCCTGATGGACTCAGATGCAGCTGCAAGAGACCGCTGCCTCTGCCTCATCCACCTCCTCCCCGTACAGAGTGATGAGACATGGATGGACCCTGAACACACACACACACACACACACATACACACACATTTTAACATTACAAGCATACTGCATGTGTAAGCGGTTTAATCTAACCCAGAGTGTGCTTCAAAGAAATAACAGCTGAAAGATCACCTGATGAGAACTTCATTGGCCATCTCCACCAGCTCTCCATCTATGTTCCAGGGAAAAGTGCCTCTCTCTGATTGGATAATAGGTGAAGTTTTAGATTCCTCTTCCTCGCTCTCCTCTGGCCAGCCAGCCAGAGCATGTAACTGTATCTTGACGGCTGATACATCATGAGTCTCCACAAAGGAGAAGTTGAACTGCAGAGAAACAAATAAACAGACGACAGAAAACTGAGAAAAGACACGTGAGACTGCGCAAAGTGTGTGCGTGTGTGTGTGTGTGTGTGTGTGGGCCTATGTGTGAGAGACAGAACGACTGTTGCCGCCATTACCACGTCTTTCCAATAGAGGGCAGCAAATACCAAGACAGACAGAAAGACAGACGGACGGTCTGCTGGTCACTGCTGCGTTAAGAGAGGCAGAAACAGCCCAGCGTTCTCTCCTGGTATAAGTCTGTGCAGTCATGTTCCATCGAGCCACGTTCAGGTCATGTAACGTTCATCCACAAGTTTGAGGTTTGGAGGATGAGAGAATATTGGTGGTAGAGGAATATTTAAAAAAAACTGTTACGTTTACTGCATGTCCAAGACGTACAGGAGTTTTGTGACAAGTAACCAGTGAAGTGGCCAGTCTGGGTGTTTCCCAGTGCTCAGTATTCCTCCTAGATGTATGTGAGTGTGTGTGTGTGTGTGTGTGTGTGTGTGTGTGTGTGTGTGTGTGTGTGTGTGTGTCCTGTGCTGGTCTGAGCCTGTCTAGGGTGTATTTCTGTCTTTCACCCAGTGATGTAGCCAACACACAGGTGCGTAGGCCCTGAAAGCAGGCCGCTCCACCACAACATCTTGCAGTTTGCCACTGAGCTGTCGTGCTTTCATTTGGATTGAGGCTAACAGGATGTGGGTCAGCGCGTAAACAACCTGTGAATGCCACACTCTCGGTATATTTAGAAAGTGGGTTAGTGTGCAACCTTATAGGCTTGACCAGTCCATGCCAGGTCAAACCAGGCTAGGACAGTCTGGTTAGATTGCCCATCAAATCATTAGAAGGTCAGATTTAGAATGACTTACAACTCTTGGCTATTAAGTTATGACTAAATATACATCCATCCACTTGTTTAAAGTTATTTTTTTAAGGAGAAGATCATTTACATTGATTTTGCTACTTTGAATAAGTCAATAGCTTTTTGAAATGCACAGTAACTAACATCCACCAACCTACATACAATAGTTTATGCATTTTGGCTAAACGTTTCCAGTTTGTCCTGAAAGAGGAGGGGCATCCAGACGGGCTGCTGATCTCACCTGGCCACTAGAGCTGCTGTATCTTTTCAGGTGTTTGACGAACTCAGACCTGGAAGTGTTTCCAACAGCAATCAGTGATGCACTGCTGTTAGTCAACCTGCGACAGTTCAATCAGAGATGGTGAGATCACCCGCAGCACGCTCCAAGAGCCTCGGCAGGTCAGGCTGGTCGTACACCTGTGTACCTGGTGTTGGGGGCCAGGCCATGAGGAATGACTGGGCTCAGACAGGGCATGGACATGATGCTGATGCTTAGGTACAGGCCCTGGATGGTTGTCCAGGATTCCTCCCCCTCTGTAATAAATAAAGGGAAAAGGGGAGCAGGTTAAATAGTGTAAATCCAAAGCTTTGAACTTGAGCAGACATGATACAAAGAAACACCCACCTGACTCAGGCTCCTGGGGCTGCTCCTGTTCCTGCTCTCTGTCAAGAGAATATAGCACTTTTATCAAGATAAACACAAACAGGAGAGACGGCTAAGAAGCGGGCAATCGACACATCCATTTAACGAACTTAAATTTAAGGACTTCTAGATCATAACTTCAGTCTTAGCGGGTCATTTGCAAAACAAAATGGTCACATCAAGTAGCAAAGTAAGATAAAGCAAGTAAAGTAAAATACACTGCACTAAAGAAGAATATAATCGAAAATGAAGTGCTGCATATCAAAAGTGTTACACTTTTCAAATATCACTGTCAATCTGAATTTGTGAAGGGGGATGTGAACCGTGTCTTAAAATGGGTTAAGTTTACACTAGATGTGTATCTATATGATGGATTTCTTACGGATGTTCAGACAAACTCCTGCTGGACGTATTTGCTGGTAAAAAGGAGATCTGACACTCTTCAGGCCTGAGAGACAGAAAAGAATACAGACCTGTGCAATACTCTACTTTACACTCACAGCATTTGTTCTAGAGGAGGATACTTCATTTATCTCTACTGATCAAAGGCATTTCAACCCTTTACACCAATCCAGTTTAACCAGTGATGACCATGCCAACATCCAGGTCCCCAAACCTACGCGTGCAGTAACTCACAACATTTTACATCATTCAAAGTTTGGTTGATCCACACACCAGAGGGCCAAGCACATTAATATTGTGTTTATGGACAGCAGGTTTGGCGTTGGAAGCCGTGTGTGTGCTGAGTGAATCACCTTAGCCTAGCCAGGGTCTTCATTAAAGCGTATTCTCGTCGTCGTGATGACGGCATCCACCGTTTCTTCTCTGCTCGCGCTAAACTCTGGGCACCGAAGCCCAACATGGCAGAGAAACCAAATCGGACAAGCTGGCCAAGAGACGAGAAGCTGCACATGTCCACTTGCTGCAGGTGGCCTGGAGACAGAAAGGCGGAGGGGGGGTGAGCTGAAGATATGTCGGATGAAGATATGATTACTGACTATGCACGTGCACCTCAAATAAGAAGGCCAAATGGTCATATTTTCAGAAAGTCATTAATATTCATGAGAAACAGAATCCAGAAAGAGGTCAGTGTGTGTGTGTGTGTGTGTGTGTGTGTGTGTGTGTGTGTGAGAGAGAGGGATATGCACTTTAATATGACCAGTCTCTTGGTTTATCTTGCTCCAATTTGGCCAGTCTCTAGTGATTTAAAAATCTAACTCTACAACAAGTCAAACAGCTTTCAAATTCTAAAATCTGTGCAATCTGCATGAGTTAAATTATTATTATTTTTGTAACAACTACTACTGTAAACAAATAATAATAATATTGAATCTAGAACAAGCAAAGGCACCCTGCAGTTGAGTGGACAGATTATTTTATTAGATAAGCAAAGGGGGGGAAAAAAGAGTGTAAAAGAGTGAAGAAGCCGTGATAGTGCATCTGATATTAAACACACAGTATAACCTCAACAGGTGAGTTTTAGGCCTGGATTTGACCAGAGGGTTCAAGTTCCTCATGGTGGCAAGGTGGGCTGGACCCACAGGGAAATGTGAAGGCTTTATATACAAAGTATACAGCTGAATGTTACTTATGTAACAGATAAACTTAATGCTGTATTTATGAATATGTCCAGAGCAGTTAGTCAGCCCTGGGGCCCACCTGTAGTGTAGAGCAATGATTGGATCTGAAAGATTTGAGTTAAATGAACTGAGTGTGGCCACAGAGGATACAGCTGAACCAGTTTAAGATGCTGGTGGAGGTTAATCTGTTGAGGAGGGTAGAGTGAGAAATGGTGTCAAAGGCCACACTCAGACCAAGAAGGATGAGTATTGAGACTAATCCAAAACCGGGTACAATTAGGAGTCATTGATGATTTTTTTCAGTTTCTGTGGTGTGACTGGGGTAAAAACCATGCTGGAAGGTGTCAATGTAAATAAATATTTTAGCCAATAAGTTTCTGATGTGTTATTTTCCAATGTGAAGAAAACACAAATCCTTGGACTATCACAAAATATAAAGTCAACGTTTTGTATGAAGCTGATTTTACTATCTGCACAAATATAGGCTCCAAACACACAAACATACAACTCACCATCTGGACACATACCTGCTGTAACCTACTGAACCGCCACCTGCCTGTATGTCTGACTGACTGCCTGTCTGTCTCTCTCTGGACAGAATCTGATTTCATCACCATATGGCATGTCTTCAGTGTGTGTGTGCGTACGTGTGTGTGCGCGCATGCGTGTGTGTGTGTGTTTGACAGAGAGCGAGAGAGGTAGTTTTTGTAACTCAACTGAGAATTAATCTGACCCTACATGCAGCATTATATGTTTACTGAAGTCTTTGCTTCATGACTGGTGTGTGAGTGCGTGTGTGTGTGAGTGTGTGTATGTGTGAGTGGAACGCTTTGTAAAGCACTTTGGGCCTTTTGATAGGGTGAAAAGCGCAAAATAATTGCAGTCCATTTAAACCTCACTTTTGGGAAATAAGTAGCATACATCCTGCAAATCCTTTTCAAAAATACTCCTGTCACGGGAGTCAAACACATCATCTAAATCCTTTAAACATTAGCAATACAATTGATCTACTTAACTTACTGTTGTACAAGTACATATTCAAAACAAAAATCAGTATCTGAGATAGTTGAGAGACTTTTGTGTTCTTATTAACAAAAAGAATGTTGGTTCCAACCATTTAGCAGGTTCCTGATTTTGTTAACATTTCAAGAATTTACAGAAAATGGTTAAGATAAATAATACAGAGTGTATATAAATACACTAACAGCTCAGAGCTGTCTGTTGTATACAGTATTTAAGACATAACAGCACTGGACCCAAGTCAGGTGTATGCGTGTAGGAAGTTGGTGTCAAAAGAACAGCTGTCAAGGGAAAACTGTTTTCTTTTGTTTAGGAATTACTTTTATTTGTCCAACTGAATACATCCATCTGTCACAAACACACACACACACACACACACATTTACACACACACACACTTACAATGTTAATGAAATAACATGTCACCACAACATATCATTCATAAACAACAGCATAGACATCACACACGAGGAGGATATGAGAGAGAGAGAGAGAGAGAGAGAGAGAGAGAGAGAGGTTGGAGGGGCTGCACTAAGCAGCAAAACCTATGATTTAGACTGAAAATGATCCCACTGTTGAGCATCTGTCTGATCCTTCCATCTGACAGCCATTAGGGACACTTCCTCCAGCTCATTTGTTCCCACAATGTTGTTGCTGCTGCAAATCTCAGTGATTATCGGCCAACAGATGAAAGTTTTACACAAACGCCTGCTGCTGATTGGCCTAAAAGAGCAAATGCATTGAAGTCAACAATGTGACCACAATGAAAATCAGGATGTTTATGTTTATTATTATTTATTTGTTATCATTATGTTATGTGTATGTATGCATGTGTATGCATATATGTATATTTTGTTGGACTTTGCCCCCCCACACTCATTTAACTATATTGTTGTTGTTTTCTTTCATTTGCTGGTTGGTTGATAGGTTAGTTTCATGGCTCTCTCCTAATTTTAGGTCTCCCATATCCAAAATAATAAATTAATAGCAATAATCATCATGATATAAGATGAGCTCAACTCTGCTGACAAATAAAATCTGTTTAACAGAAAAAGGCCATTCAGATGTCAGATACTGCTCTCCTCACTGCTGGACAGGACAGGTAGGACAAAATAAAAGAGGTAAAATCAACAGATGGTGACATGTTGTAAACTTAACACTTTAATCATTGACCAATTGTTTTAATTGCCTTGTAATAATAAATTGAATAATCGTTGTGAGGTATAACAGATGTAGGGGGCTTACCTAATACAATGTGCATGGCTGCAGTAGGTGGATCCCGAACTCCGTGAACAGAGCATGAAACTACATCTGTAGAACCTGTAGACAGACAAATCATGTCTTCGTTCTGTGGATTAGCTAAAATACCTGTGTGTCTTACCAGCAGGAATGATTCCAAGTGGCAGCACTGGTTTCACTGGTTTCTCTGGGGATTCAGCATCCAGCTGAGCTCTGAGGACCATAGCATGACATATCTCTGCCACAGAGCCATCACCACCAACACACACCACTCTGGAAAACAGGTATAAGATGGTGATGCATCACAGAAAGATATTTATGTATTCCTAAACGTTTGTATTGCTCAATTTGTTTCACATCATCCAGCAGGGGGTGTAATTTCTCTACAGGCTCAATGCAGACGATTAACTTAATGTCAGTATCAAAAATAAGAACTTCTCGATCACAGCAGCAACAGAGTGTATGTAGTATCAAATATCAAAAACAGACAGTGCCAATCCAATATTTCGTTGAATACTGACATAGATAAAAACTCACATATATGTGTAGAGCTTTTATTTAATCAAAAGTATGTATGTATGCATGTGTTATTTAGTGAAGGGGGTATAATTATAATACAATCAGTATTTCTGTAAAAAAAATACAATACTGGTCCTCATAAAGGAAAAAAAATTAACTTCTTTCAGCAAAACTGTCTCTATGATTTGTACTGTACTGAAAGGTAAGATGGCTCACTGTCAGACATTGTTTTTGAAGTAGATGTGAGGTAAACAGATTCTGCCCCTCCCCCTTCCCGTAGATGGGATTACCTGAAGCTCCAGTCACCACGGTGACAGCCAGCCTAATTGGCAAAAGTAGGCTTCAACCAAATCCTTACCAGAGCAGTCTCATGAGTGCATGCATGCACTCACACACACACACACATGCACATGCACACGCACACACATGCACGCCCGCAGCAGCTAGCTTAGCAATAAAGCTAATCTTCCTTGAGCACATTAAGCTTTATGAGGGTTGAACACAAAAGCTGATTATGCATGCAACACACACGATTTCATGGAAGCACACACACCGATGCACGCAGAGACAAATGACTTCAGATTTAATGAGACTTTAACTTGTGTTTTCAGAAGTTTTGTTTTAGTGATCCTTGTTGATGTATTTGTTTCACTGTCAGCAACACCTTTCTAATGAAATGAACTTATCTGGCCTTACCTGTCTGTGTGTGTGTGTGTGTGTGTGTGTGTGCGTGTGTGTGTGTGTGTGTGTGTGTGTGTAAAGACAGTCTGGGTCAGTGTGTTTTCATGTCAGTCTCTGACCTGGCTCCCTTTGGCCTTATCTGGAAGGAAGATGTTGCACCTCGACTTCAACATTGTGCGTCATTCATACACAACAGAATATTATGATGGACCTTTTCATAACAGCCAATTTGACAAATAATATCATAAATGGATTTATATGCTGATAATTTAATACTCATTCTGTGAATTATTGTTGTCTAGACCATCAATGTCTCATTTTCTACATCTGCCTATGTTTTTTTTTTTTAAGACATAAGCAACTGATTTGAAACAAGACAACAGAGAAATAAAGATGGAAACAAAACTAACCCATCATATTCATCCAGCTTGCACTCCTTCATCACCGACAGAGCGTGACCTTTCCTCTCTGTCACTGGAGAAAGAGGGACAGACAGATGAAGAGAGAGAAGGAAGCAGATGGAGAGATACTGAGACAGAAACAGAATGTTCATGTATGTGTGTGGTCACATGTACCCGAGTGTGTTTTCACTGAATGCCAAAAAAAGTGGGACAATGGATATGACACCATCTGCTAAGAGTAGAGGGCTGAAGAAAAATAAAAAGACTGGAGCTGATGTCCCAAAGAAGAAAAACAACAAAGGAATGAAAATGCTAGAGAAGAAGTATTATTGCAGAAAAAAAAGGAAAAGTTAAAATAAGGTGACAAAACAAGCAGGATAGATAAGATGAAAGGGGGGAAGAGGAAAGGCACAGGTTGCCTCCCTCTGTTAGAACAGATGTGTTTAGCTCCGCCTCCCATATCAGGTTACCTAGCGACCAAAGACTGCCATTAACTCTGACCTTTGGACCTCTGTAACACAGATTTCACTTAGAGTTGTCTGCACCAACTCTACTGGCCTTGCACTTTATTCATTCATTGCCAGCATTCAGGATAATGCTGTACAGATTTTTTTAATGAATAAAATGTTACCGCTCTACTTACCAGTGATGTCCGTGCGTATGTCAGCTATCTTAAAGAGCGGTGCTACATGTTCCCTATAGATGTGCACAGCCTCCTTCTTGTGGCTGCAGGGGTTGATGAACACTTTTAAGTACCTGGGTCGGCTGCTGAACTCTGTGAATGGAAACATACCAATAAAATGAAATTGCTTCTCACATATTACATTAGATCCAAATTTAACCTTTACACACACTTTTTATTTATTTATTTACTTTTTATTGAAAATGTGCACTTTCCAATGTGACAAAATGTTTGTTTTGCATTTTTTGCCACAAAAAAATTGTAACACTAACTATTAATGTATTAACTGAGCTTACATACATTACCAAAATATAGGTGCTCTGGAAAACAGTTCAATCAGAATTGTACTTGGCAATAAATATTTTTTATCTCTATCTCCACCTGTCCTCACCCTATCATGACAACTCCAATGTGATTTTAACATGTGATTTTAATTGTGATTGTGATTTTAACTTTGTGATCAATTAATCCATCTTCTGTTATCCTCCGCTTATTCCTAATCAGGCTCACGTGAGGAGCCAGAGCATGTCAGCAGTCACCTGGCCAGAGGTATAAATATATGGTGGACAGACAGTGGTCATCAGCCAGGTCATCACGCACACACTCCCACACATGCAGCGTAGTTCATATAGTGCGATACAGTGTTTTTAACAGGTTATGTCACTACAACTGATGTGGGCATGTTTTGTTAGTCATTTTAGACTGAATCTCACACAGAGACACGCAGATCCCCCGTACAGCTCATCATTAGGCAGATTTAGAGACTGGCATTATAAATCCCCATGGACCAGCACAAATCAATATACACACACACCAGTTCCATTATCCAGCTCATTACTATAATCTGCTCCCAAAAGACTTGACCTCGCCCTGATAATGACCTCACACATACACACGCTGCTCCTTCCGCCATCATGCCAACCCACAGTTCTGACCAGGTTAGCTGGACTTGCTCCCAGTTACTTAACACTCCTACCAGTATTTTCTATAAGAACCCCGTCATCCACAGGAGTTCAGCTTTTAGTGCTCCAGTTTTTTGTACACATAAATTACTATTCATCTAAAACCATCAGATTAATGTACATAAAGATATAATGAAAAAATAAACAATGTCAGTATAAAGCTTATAGAATGTGAAGCTTAATCAACCACAACTTGGTGGAAGGTCATGAGTGGGGTTAGTTACGATTAAAGATTAACATCGAATATTCCTCCTAAAGAAGTGATGTTACAAGAAACGCTGTTACACTATATGTGATGATTTATCACAAGCATACATGTATTTGGAAAATAATGTTTCACTACATGTATTTGGAAAATACATGTGAATAGTGATATTCAGGTATCTATAGATATCTATAGATGTGCATATACTTTTTTTCTTTACATTTCAAAACATCAATGAGTGTATCCCAACTCCAAACAATTTACCCACATTTATGAATTTTTCTTAAGAATTCTTAGGGGACAACTAACAAGTGGCATGTTTATGTTTATGTTTATGTTTACATTGAACAGTGATATCTGCTGCTCTATAATATTGTTTGGTATCAATGTGAAAAAGCTTTGACCAAACAGAAGGTGGGGAGTTCTCCGGTCAACAATAATGAGCAACATGGTTACACACGTAAAGGCCATAAGACTGCTATGATATCTCTCATTATACATTTTTTAAATTATTATGTCAACTTCCTATTAATGTTTCACTATCATGGTACAATGATTTATTGTGCACAGACTTGAAGATGGAAAGATATTTTTACAAACCTGGAACCATCTTGCAGCCTATATTTCTGATTATTACAAATACATAGTATTGACAATATTCAAATAATATTTTGTTGAATTGGTCTTGAGGTTTAATAACAAAGAAACAAAAATATGAATAAGGAATATAGTTCATATTTCTGTTTATTTGTTATTAAAACTCAATGAGAAGAGGGATTAAAAAAATCATAAAACAACAAGCAGTCCTTACAATATATTTGAATTTAATCATGTGCCAACAAATCTCACACTGAGTGCTGTCCACTGTGTCTCCTTAGAGAACCTCCTCAGGTATGACTGCCAGCAGCTTTGATTGACAACACAATTGACCTGGGAGGAGTTGCACCAGCTCATGGTAGCTTGGACAAATTCAGGCCATTGAGTCTGATTTCAACAACTTGTCAGTCTGGCGTGCTATTAAATCACCGCAATCAATTCATCCGCTCCGTACGGAAACAGATGCTATACAGCATAACGGAGTGGCTTTTGTCACCCAGACTGCTATTCATGCGCCGCACTGCATTTTTCAACTGTTTTAAACAGCGAACAGAACAGAATACCGTTCTGGAAACAGAACATGTCTACTGTCTGCTCAGCATTGTGCAGCTGAATGTTCTGGCCTGAAGGTTAAGAAGTGTCAGTGATGTCTGCAGTGGTGGTGGGGGGGGCTGCCTGCTCCACTAACGCTACAATTCACAAAACAATACGCTTTTCAAGTTGATCTTTAGCTGGAAAATAGGCTTAATGTCCACGCAGCAGCAAAGCAACTGACTATGTTAACCTTCCTCACACTGGGGCGCTGCTGTTCTGGTGTGTAAAGTCACAAAAGCCACCGCAGCTTGATGTGCAGTGTGACCACACGAGCTGACACACGACCTGAGCCGCTCAGTTGTGTGTTTGTGTACGTACGCCTGTGTGCAGCATAACATAAGAAGTTGTGACTACCGCTGGGCCCCATGGGTAAGCTGGTTTGATGGACAGACAGACCAACAGACAGACAGGTGACCAGCGATAATGTGTCAGGCCAATGCCATGGTGACGAGATGATGGCAACATATGTGCGGGACCTTTGACCTCCTCATTTATGGATATAACATGCAACATCTCTGTTTGAGTCAAAATCATGGCCAAAGTGAGAAAAGTGAAGTGAAAAGAAGAGTTCCATACACACAAGCTTTCAAGGTTCCCATTGTGTGTTAAGTGTCAGCCAGGCACCTCCCTCTACAGTGCACCTGGGAAACCAGCATCTGGAAACCGTTCGCTGCAGGAACATCTACAACTATGAATATGGAAATGTAGGAGCAATGCATCCATAATACTGTAACTAAGCAGGGGACACCAGTACAACCGACAAGCCCTCTTACTTCCAACACCGAGGGAGTTTGTGCTATCCATTCTCAGTTTTCCTATACTGAAGCAACACACTCAAATAAAAATAGAAAAGTAAAACGAGCAGACAGTATGTCAGTGAAACCTAAAGTTTCAGAGATAGTACTATATAAACCATCTAAGGTTTACCAAAAAATAGTAATTCACTTCTTACTCCAATTCAGCATATTCAATACAGAAAATTAAATCAAAGTCTACTTTTTTGTGAGCGAAAGTGTAAACTTTATAATGAGTGTAGTCTTCAGTTTTCTCTGGACAAACTATCAGTGTTATGACTACAACCTCCAGTTTCAATGGCCAATTAACACAAAAAATACAAAACCAACCAGTAAATCATTAGTAAAAAGAAAAATTGCTTTAAAAAAATTAAATGTATAAACTATTATTACGGTAACTGTACATGGGTTTTCATTAACCTTAGAATTGCCCAAAACCTAAAAAGGCAAATAAAATACTGGTCAACGACTGTGTCTTAAGTATCAGTAAAATGTTTTCAGTAAAATGTCATATTTTGTGATGAATAATTTCAGATGTTTCAAACAAGAGACATATCACAAAAGTGCAATGGAAAGACTTTTTTTTGCATTTAACCAACACAACTTGATGTATGCAGTCATGTGACCAGTTATCTCCGAGACATCACCTCACAATCCTCTCCCGGAAATCCCTTACGTGTGGCCTTTGCTACACATACAGACTTCATTGTTGTCTTCTTCTTTTCTTTAATTGTTAAGCAAAACAGCTGACGATGTAACTACAGCCCTACAAACAGGTTTTGAACATTCACCTCTCTTCCAGTGGAGTATTACGAGATAAGGTTTCACCAGCTCCCGCCGAAATAATTCTTCAGTGGAGATGACGTACAAAGCACAATTGTTCTTTATCTAAGTTTTCATTATTACTTTTATGTTGCAAAAAACTGCAATGGAAACAAAGCTGTTGATATTGATAGTTATATTACTGCTTTTCTCTGCCCTCTAAACTGTAAACATTTAGTTAATTTCAATATAATGCCAATATGAAGTGCTTATGTTGAGTGTCAGCATGAATACTGCCGAATGTGTCTGTGCGCATGTGCGCATGTGTGCGTGTGCGTGTGTGTAATGTGTCATTTCAGTTCTGTTCCGGTGGATTAGCAGATTAGCTCTATTGTGTGATTTAACTGTGACGTACCTCATTAGGCTGAGAGATTCTGAGGGAAAACAAAAAAATTGTGATCACAGCATCTAGTACTACATCTGGCAAATTACTGCACCTTCGACTTAGTGAAAGTATTAACTTTGTTTGCAAATGAATGGCAGATTAGTCAGGACCATGTGTGTGTGTATGTGTGTGTGTTTGTGTGTGAGACCTTGAATCTGCTCCTTTAAGGTGCTGTACCAGCGGTGAGTGTGTTCTGAGGAGGAGTTGTGGAGGTGCAGCGTGTCCTCCTCCAGCTTCCTCCCTCTCCTCCTACAGTAGAACAGAGCCAAACCGAGAAAGGCTCCCCCAGTCTGCTGTCCCGCCGCTCGACGTCGTTTCACCTTCACTGCAAATATGTCCTGAAGCAGCATCACCCCGGGCTGCAGTGTGCACGTCTCACCTACACCAACAAGAAAGTTATTGCTCATCACATGTTATGCAGAAGGGATCAATAGTGTTCAAACACCTGATTCTACAGATTATATAGAATAGCAGTCCAGGTATAATGGAGGCACTGAGGCAGTAGTTTGCAAAGCATCGCTTTAATTGCACAAATAAACATTAAAGCAGGGACTACAGAAAGAAACAAATACAGGTACATTTTTTGAGTAGTAATGTTAATACCTGTGCAGTTTTGGTTAATTTGTCAATGTTATATAGTATAGCTTTATATTTATGCAGTAGTATAACTATAGCATAAAAAGTACTTGTACTTGCTATAACAAATATATGTGTTATATACAGATATACGTAAAGAATGAACCCTCTAAGAACTGGAACACTGAAGAACTTTGAAAACAAACTGCTTTTAATGAAGACATTAATGGAGCCGGGAGCTTGTAATTATAGTAAACAAGGAGACTTAACAATTTGTGGATGAGTTTGTCTTTTTACACAAAGACATTGTATACTATGTCTGTAATAGAATTACATAACAGCATTGACTTCATAGTATTATAAGTAATCCACTGATCAGCAGAACGCACAGTTGCACCTGTCAATACATGAGCATAATCAGAGAGGGATTGTAAAATGTGATAAATCTGATTGGTCCATGTCAGACTAATCCTCTGAAGATAATGTCAGCGGAGCTCAGACTGTACTGTCAGAATTACATAACACACACACAGACACACACATCTATGGATGGACGGATGCATGGTTGGATGGATGATAGATCAAGGACCATCATATAACAGGTGACACATGGCTCAGTATTCAATGGCGACAAATAATCCACCATTAATTTTCCCAAACAAAAACAGAAAATACAAAATGAATGAAAAACAAGGGACTGACAAAAAAGAAGCAGAATATTAGAATATAGAATACAAAAAGAGAACACTTAACACCTCAGAGGGGATGTACCAACAGGAAACTGCTGATTAAGTCCCCTCCTGTCTCTTTTAAATCCTGCTCCTTGCTGTTTTCGAATACCCAATATCCCAAACCACCCATCCCTCTTCAATCCAGAAAGGCCAGCCTCCATGTCAGGGTAACAGTATGACACTCACATGTCTTTCCCTGCTCACTGAGTTCATCCCATATTATGGAAATTAGACTTTTCTGTTTAAACATACCTGAAGAATGAAGATATATATGAAGTTTTACAATAACAGATGACTGAGAATTCACACACTCACATACATATATATAATTATATGTCATTTCTTTCTTATTAGAAAGCAAAGCTATTCAACTGAACTAAAATATTATCGAAAGGATTATACTTTGATTTCTTTATGTAGCATTTGTACCTGACAGTGTTATTGAAATGAATGGCAGTCTTTCTTCTCTGCCTCTTGGCTAAGATCAAGTGATATTAATATGATTAAAATTAAATGAAAAGCAAAGGATGAAAGTTCTTAATCCATCTCACTGAATCTATCTAATGTGATTTGATGACTCGTACAGAGTCACAGCACTCACACACAGTGAGTGCTTATTTCAAGTCACAGGTGTGCTCGATAGTTCCAGATGGAAGTACGTTTCCCATCATGCCCTCAATGACCCACTGTGCCAACAGACACATAAACACACAAAGAACTTATACAATGACACAACTAAATAAAAAAAATACAACAAACACAAACACACACACACACACACACATACACACACACACACAGTGGCAGTCCAGTCCCATGGTGACCAGGCCATGTGGCTCACTGTGGGAGTTATGGATCCTAATTTACAAACACACATACACACACTCACGTGCACACTAACACTTTCCTAAAATCTAACCACTACTTGTTCTGAAAATCTAGCCAAACCCAGACAGTAAGATTATGTTGATTTCACCTTTCAAAAGCATCTTTCTTGGTCTTTCATAGATTTAAAAGAGTCGCCACTCAGTGTGTTGGGTTTTGGAGTTGTTCCTCAATGGGAATCCTACTGCAGGGGTCAAAATCTGTTATTAACACTTTCAAATTTAAAAATTTCAAATTTTCCAAGAGGAAATGTCCGCCTCATTGGTAAAAAGCTCTGTCTGAATTCTGGAATCCTATTTTGGTTGACCCTTGTTTTGTAAAACCATAAATCTATCAAGCTTTATATTTCCTGTTATTTGACATATAATCATTATACACAGGCACCAAGAGATGATGAAGGTGGATCAAGATTATGTCTCTCATAGAGTTTATAACCTATTATGAGACAAATCATTTTGGAATGTGGATATAACAGGAAAAAAGTAATTATCTCTGTATCCTTCTGTGTGTGTGTGTGTCTGTGTGTGTGTGTGTGTGTGTTTTTTAATCTGTTCACACTGAGAGACACTAATAACCCCCCATAGGCTGAACCAACTGTTCGATACTACTGCCAACTCACGGACATATACGCATAGAATGTTGGCTTAATGATATTAGTTTGGATGAAATACAGCAAAACAGATTGACTCACAGCACACACATGCACATACACACACCACACACACAGAATTCTGGAATATGAATTGTTTATTTCAAGTTCAATATCCTAGAATAACCACTGCTTCAAAGCTTTTATGTGTGTCCCAACACTACAACTATATTTAGTTGGTTCTGGTTCACAGCAAGTCACAAGTATCACAGCGATGCCCTCAAAAAAGTAGTAGTAGTTGTGTTGTAAGAATGTGTACACAACAAGGTTTTCATGCCGATGAATTCATATAAATGTAGTTTTTAGTGGCCATACAGGCAGATATTTCCATTGCAAATAAATATATCAGTCATCCATTGACTATTGCCTATACCACAAGAAGGTATCCAATTATTTATAATATGAACATTGTGGTATGTGGATATTTTGTTGTTTTTTTTCACTTATGCCGCTGTGCTATATATGTTCAATATGCTTTTCATAAGCTACATGTTTTTTTTCAAAGAATAAAAAAAAGAACAAAAGTGTGTGTGTGTGTGTGTGCGTGTTTGTGTGTCTTGTCACCTGTTGGGGTCTCTGGAATGATGGGGATCCAGGTTAGTCTGGTTCGGGTGAGCAGGACATCATGACTCTTTTTTCCCACTTTGAAGATCCCACGTAGTAGAACAGAATCACTAAATAAATAAATAAATGTTAGACCTGGCAACAGTTTTCAAAGCAAAAGTTTCCTGCTCTGACAGGACTGGCACTTGGTGTGGTTATGATCCCTCTGCCTCTCCACCTGACCAACTGCCACTCACTGGATATCTTCTCTTTTTTGGACCACTCTCTGTAGAGATGGTTTTGCGTAAAAATCCCAGTAGCTCACCACCACCAACGACATCCCTCATTCACAGTCCCTTAAATCATTCTGATGCTCAGTTTGAACTTCAGTAAGTTGTCTTGACCATGTCTATATGCCTAAATGCATTGAGTTGTAGCCATGTGCTTGGCTGATTAGCTGTTTGCATGAACATGTAATTGAACTCTACCTAGCAGAGGGTTTTCATGGTGCATCATCAGCGTGTTGTCGATCTGGCAGTTGCCAGAGGGAGGTATTCGGAAATAAACAATGTGCACTCACTGAATTAGATTGCTCATGTCCTTGTGGAAAGTGGTGAATTATTCCCATGTTTTTGGCTGTAAGCAATCGACCGAACCGTGAAAAACACTTGGGAGTTTTATAGACTGACAAAAGTTTTTATCAAGTAGATCAATGTCAAAAGTTTTCAGGAGAAAGGGGGAACATGTGGTTAGTGAAGTTAAACCAAGATCTACAAGGCATAAAGATGGACATCTGAATTTGTTTGGCTCATTTCTTGTCAGATAAGGGAAAGGTTGATAGTAGCAGCTCTTAACTAATTTTCCAGTGTAACAATAATATAATTAATATCAAGCTACTGCATGAGGCATTGACTGGTTACAGGGAACGCCACTTTTGTAAGATTTAAGTTCTTCTGGAGTGTATGTGCTTTATGAGAAAACCATGTAGTTGGCGATGTCAGGATAGATGCAATAGATGGAAGACTCTCAATGTCATTAATCCAGCCAGCTCTTATGGATATGTACCACCACTAAACCATAATTTCCAAATACCGTGTCCTTTCCTGTGCGCCAAGTTCCTGTCCGTATGTCTCTGCATTTCTTACATCTTTTTGAATAACATTTCTTTGGTTTTGGACATTTATCCATCACAATGTTTACATTTATCCAGCACAGAGTTCCTCCTGCGCTTGCACATCCCTGCCCAAAATTTGATGTCAGTGAAAACCCTATGAAAAGTGGCATACAATATTTCTGTAAACCCTCAAGCTAGTTTAAATGCACATTCATTCTGGAAATAATCATCTGATTTCGTGTATTTAGTGTAATATAATAAGAGTAGAGGTGCAAAAGTCATATTATTAATATGACAGAGCAATGGCAATAAGATACTCTACATTACTTATTAAATGTTAAATTAGAAACGGCAGTCCTACTGGATAAAAACATAGAGTAGGCACCCTGCTGAGGTGATGCCTCCATGATGGGCAGGAAAGAGACAGCTTTGTTTTTATGCTTTTACTTTGAATTCCCGCACATATGTTGATTGGGGACTTAGATATCATTTAAAACACATATATGAAAAAACACGAGGTCCAGTTGACTCACAAGGTTAGTATAAACTAACGAGGGCGCTTGACAATAAGCGTAGAGCATTTTAAAGAAACTTTTTCTACGGACACCTCTGCCTCTCCTCCTCGGGGCCCTGCGGCTCCTCTTCCTTCCGGCCCTCCTTCTTCCTCCGGCTCCGCTTCTCCGCCTTGGCCCCGCGGGCTCCCTCCTCTCCCCGCAGCTCGTCCTCAGGTTCGGCCATGCTTCTGCTCCAGGTGGACAGGTGGACAGGTGGACCAGGAGAACGCGTCGTCCGCCGACACTCGTCCCCTCAGGCTAAGCTCATCACCGCCCGCGGCTCAGCCTCGTTTCCGGGTTCCGTCGCCATGGCGACGGCGGCTTACCGGGCGCGGGCGCGCGGAAGGTCGCTGCGGAGCGCGAGGGCTTTTCTTTCTTTCTTTCGCTTTTAAAAAGCGCCGCGATGACGTCACCGGACGATATTGTTGAGTCGGTATTGTTTCGATGAGGCCAAAGCGTTTCTGTAGTTTAACCTGACTCCACACGTGTCCGCGCCGCCGCTGCCTCTCCCAGATGAATGTTGACGTTTCCCGGCTGCAAAGGCCGTGTGTTTACAGTATGAAAACACTACAGCACATTTGATTTAAAACCCGGGATGAACACTGGTCTACCACGTAGACCACAACTTGAATCGACATTGGCCACGCAGATTTAGCTGAGATTCCAGAAATCCAAATTTCTGTTTTAAGAATAAAATATAAAATATCTTACTAATATTAATCAACATATCCAAGCAATGAATGATTGATACATGCACTTTTATATTACTGAATGCTGTTGATAATTGTAAAGAGAGAAAGAGTGTGCACCCTGTCTAAAATATAAAGACTGATGTGTGTGTGTTTGTGTGTGTGTGTGTAGGTAGCAGATGGCTGCATTTACGCTGGTATGATCAGCCAACAGGATGAAATACAACACCCCTGTCCGAAAAACTATAGATTACAAATACTGCTGCTGCTGCCAATGGAGTGGTTTTGGAAATGTGCATCTAATGACGTTGCATCATGAATTTCCTTCCATAATGAATAAACAAAAAAAACAAAAAAAAAAAAAAACAGATCTTTTTGGTTTGATATCAATGTGATCTTGGATTCATTTTCATCATTTTAATAATGGGTCAATTTTAACCAAATGTCAATGAATCTAAATGGTGGGATATGGCCACCATATTGTCCCTGTTGACTTTTAAACACATACGCACACACACATACACACACACACAGTAGGAGAGCAGCGGGTATTGAGGGGCTCTCATGCATAAACAAGATCATTTTCATAAATTAAAATCTTGCCTGCAGAATGAACATCTGTGTCCTTCACACACATGCACACTGACAGTAATTCAGGTTTTATCTTTCAGACGCTGTGATAATGTGGTTAACGTGTTAACAAGGTTTTCTCTGTAAGGGGATATGTGTTTTCTTCTGATGGTTTTAATCAAACTTAAAGCCTTTAATGTGCACTTCCAATAATCTTGTGTCATAAACAGTAGATCCCTATTAGTCAGACTAATATCTTGGCTTTTTCTTTTATTTTGTGCTTGGATGACGATGATGATGTAACTTGATTGGTCTATCATCAAAATGGCTGCATGGCATTATCCAATGTTTATTTGTGTTTTTAGTGAAGAGACTAAAGACTAAGAATCACAACTACAACCCCCAAAACATCCTACAATTGTCAGGATGCATCAGTGTCATTTATTTTGGGGTAATCAATTATTTAGTTGGTGCAGTCACCATACCAAGAGCGATATGCTAAGATGTTGTCTTTGTTATTTTTCTCCCAAACCCCTTCTCTTTGGATTGAGCTGCTCCCTGGAAGCAGGGCTGAACACATGATCATGGGTTGCACGTGAAGCAAAGACTTCCTCTGCGCTTAGAGTTATATAAGTAAGCCGGATGAGTGAAGCCAAGGTCCCTGGGCAGATGATGATCCTGGAGGGGTCAGGGGTCTGCCACACCACTGACCCACAGCTTATCAGAGGAGGAACTCTGGGGGACATGACCTCGACCTTCCTCCGTTCTTTCTCAGATGTTCTTGTCTTCGAAGGTGCAGTCTCTGGTGATGATGTAGTTTTATTCCAATATTGTTTTAGTTTAAATGAATTCACTGAATAATTGACCTGGATTGAATAAACCATCATTTGAACTTTTCACTAAAGCCCCTAAAAAAATAACCTAAAACTAATTTTCTTAGTGTGCCCGTGTGAAGGCACAAATGATACCGTGATATAACCTTTGCTACAGTCACTGAACTTATCATCATATGAAAGAGAGGGCTGTAGCCATGAAGCTGCCATTTGGATAACCAACCACAGCTCCGTGGTTCAATGCATAAACAAGGCATTTCATATTGTATGGGCTGGTGTTTCAGAGGACATAATTACAAAATAATGGATCAAACCCAAGCAGAGATGAGATATTAAACAGATGAATCGCAGTTTGTTAGTTTGAGGTTTTTATAAACATCTATATTTATAAAACATGACTTACAAGAAATGTGGACAGAAAGCTACAGGAACGTTATAAAAAGCAAAACATAAAAAATACATGAACATTATGAACACTTCTGCCCAATACTGGCTCCATGTTACCTTTACATACTAACCCAAAAATAGAGAAATCTTATTTGTTAACATTTGATTTATCATATCATTGTCATAGGAGCTTAGCTCAGTTGTTGTTTTTTTAAATTTTTTACAAAATTGCATAGTTTATTGATGATTATTGCTGATTTTTATGACACTATAAACAGCAGTAGGATATTGAGGGAGCATTTCCTGCAGGACAAAGCACTACAAAGACATTACGTCATCCGTGTGATATCATCGCCACCATCTCAGATGTCATGAGCACACGGAGGAATTCTAGAGCCTGATGCAGACATAAAGTTGGAGAGACGGAAAGAAGACAGCATATAAAATAAAAGAAATACACAAAATGTTTCCTCCATGAGCCCCCCCCACCCCCACCCCCACCACCACCACACCCCATCATGGTTCTCTGTCCTTCGTTTGCCACTTCCTCAGGAGTCATGGAAAATGGCGTTTAGCTGAGCATTCATGAGCCGCTCGTGGTGCGAGTGTCCATCAAAGCCCATTAGGGCTTCCACCTGCACTTCGCTGCACCGTGGGTTGGACCCCCCGCCCCCATACAGGGCAGCGTGCCCCGCCGGTCCCCCGCCCCCGTAGTGCACGCTGAAGGAGAAACTTTTGTCGTAGTCGGCCACGGCAACAGCTTCTTGCTTGAAAGATGAGAAGTTCCCGTTGATGCTGAGCGGCGGGCTCAGCGGGGGGTCAAACGCCGGGCCGTCGGACAACAGTACGCTGTCAAAAAAGGGCTCCAGTGTGCCGTAGGACTGACCCTTGACCTGATGGAAGATGTGGGAGGGCTCCATGGTACCATAGGGTGGGCTGGGCAGCCCAGCCGTGAGGCCCGGACTCTGGAAGGGGAAATGTCCCGGGTAAGCAACGGCGCCCGCTGGCGGAAGGTGAGCGGGGAGGTCAGGCGTCTGTTCTGGCAAAAAAGTCCGAGGATTCAGCTGGAGACAGCCCGCCACGAGGTTGGTAGTCGGCTGCGACAGACCTGAGGCGGGGGAGAAAAGAGGCGACAACTGTGTAAATTGTGCACTGGCTAATTAAGTGTTAATAATTTGTACAATGCTCCATGTTGTTTTACGTTATTTCATCATTAAAATCGGCTACAAAAAAATTAAATGTGGTTAGAATTTAAAAGATATAATATAAATATAATAATTACCACTGACTAGACATTGTAGAAGCGTTCAAATGTTTTATTTATCTGTTTATTTATTATTTATTAATCTCTATAAGGCTACATGTGTCTCCTTTGATATTTGTTCTGGATGACCTTTAATCAGATTAACAGGATTTCAAAGCCAGTTCAATATAAGGAGATGCTGACCTTTGCAGAGCACCTGGACAAAGCTCATGAGGTCGGGGGCCTTGCCCGAGCGCAGGATCTCACTCAAGGCCCAGATGTAGTTCTTTGCGAGGCGCAGTGTCTCAATCTTTGACAGTTTCTGTGTTTTGGAGTAACACGGGACCACCTTCCTGAGACTCTCCAGAGCATCATTTAAGCCGTGCATGCGGTTCCTCTCCCGGGCGTTCGCTTTCATTCGACGGACCTTAAACCTGTGGAAACAGAGCGTCTACCATCACATATCACACCTGTACACTATTAATGCTGGTCATCTCTGTGTGAAATCGTTGGAGCGAATGGTTGAGGTTTTGTGTTTTTACATGAGCGCTGAACCTGTAGAGCTCAAAGTAAAGCTTACTGCAGAGCAGTAGAGACCTGATCCAGGACACCACTCCATAAAACATTAGTCTCACCGCTACATAAAATGATCAAGGCGATAGAGGATAAAACAAAGTCAGCTCTGGGGAAATAGGGCACATTTGTAGCCTCTGTAGCATCTACCATGTGTGTAAGAGAACCCTTTGTGAACTACAAAATATTAGATTATGGAATCATTTGGTCAAACACTACTTCAAATGAAAACTGCTGGTAGATTAATTGCAAGAATTACAAGCTGTAAAGATTTTGTCTGACTTTTAATTATATTAAATTCTGCATAATAGTCTGCCTTAAACAGTTTAGATATCTAAAAAAATATTTAAAAATTAACAAAAAAAGCAAGAAAAAAGAGAAAAGGAAAAAAATCCCTCACTTCTCTTTGATTTGATGAAATAAAATGATATGTGAATAAACTTTAAATGAACAAAACATTCAGGTTTGATGTGTACAGATTTTTTAGCATCTACGTGAAAATAAAGACTGAAGATGTTGCAAAAATTGTGGACATTTTCAAGAATGTTAGAGAACTTGAAGGGCCAAATACATTTTCCCATAAATTTATCTGCTAATTACTTTTTTCACACTGAAAGAGTTGATTAATATAAGCGAACTGTAAAGTTTGTATTTTAATCTGTTTAATCTGGGCTGCTGCAGAGCATGAGAGACTAATGCCCTGCACAAAGAGGATCCACATCAATGAGTATATAAATAGCTTAAACCCAGGTGAATGAAAATGTGGTCTAGACCTCTGGTAGTAGGTGATTGTATTTTACACACACTGAGCTTCTCTTTGTTGTACAGTCAAGTTTATGATGATCATGCTCTTGATGGTGAGGAAATTATTCCCAATTGCACACATAGCAATGTCTCTACTGCCCCCTGCAGGACTCCCGCTGGGTGATTTTAGATCAGGTGGTAGAAAACGGCAAAAAGTTTTCGGGAGCCAAAGTGTGTTACCTCTGCAGACGTGCTTTCGTCATCTTCTTCTTCTTTGGCCCGCGCCTCTTGGGCTTGTTCTCACTGTCCTCCTCCTCTTCCTCCTCCTCCTCGTCCTCCTCGTCCTCCTCCTCCTCGTCCAGTTGCTGGAGGTGGTCCTCCTCCTCCTCCTCCTCCTCTCCGCCTCCTCTTCCCCTCTCCGGGTCTCCGCCCGTGGGCCTGCAGACCTCTTGCTGCTCCTCTGACGCCACTGACACCTGATCCTCCCGCACAGATCTGGTCATGATGCTGATTCTCTGTTCAACGAACAAAACCATCATAAAGATATGCATGTGGGAAAACACATTCAAGAAATACCTCATTTGGAAATGGATTTGAATGAGGCGCTAATCAAATTGAAATAATAACTCTTTTGACATATTGTGCATTGTGGAACGGACACTTCGTGTTTTTTGCGAATTCGGACACTGTTTCTCTCAATTCGACAATAGGATTAAATTTAAATAAATCATTTCACACAGTGATTAAACCCATATAGACTTAATCCCGAAACGGACGGTTTAATCCAGAAAATAGGCTACCAGATAAATCTATAAACAAAGACTGGCTTTTAAAAACGAGGCCAAATCTTGATTTTGATGGAGAAATCTATATATTATTTTAAAGTCTTTATAACGGGGGGAAAGTCTCTACATTTTGTCCTGGAATATTCAGTTAAATTTAGGAAAAAACGAAAATCAAATCCCTTAAAAGATGTTTAAATGTGTTTTTAAAAAAAAAACCCAAAAAACATATATAGGCTAGTTATTGATAAAAAATCGAGATCTTTATTTCTTGACACAAACGGAACTTTTATTAACATTTACTGCACATCACTAAGCTACATCAGTAGCAAATGGACCAGTTCCACATCCAACAGTGAACCATCAGATCTGAGCTCATAGTTCCAGGGGTTTGCGGGCCGACGGCTGAACCACCGGGCTGAGCAACGCAAACTTTTTGGAACTCGGATTAGATTTTTTTTCTGCCCCCAAACACAGATTCGATGAGTACATTTAATTGCTATTCCAATCATTGGATTTAATACTGCGGCAGCGTGTGTCGAAGCCTATCGTTTTCGAATTTTATTGGAGTCATTTCACCCCCCAAAAAAAAGTAAGAACAATTCTATAAGGAAATTAGTTTGACTTGTTTAGTGATTTTACTGTGATTTAATTTCACAGATATGTTTTATGTTGCAATTGATTTACGCTGTTGGTAATTGATTTACGATGCCCCAGAATCAGCTGAGCTGATGCTTGTCTCCTGTTTTAAGTGAGCTTCTGAGAAGATTGTGATGTGGAAATAAGAGCGAACATACCTGTTGTAGCTGCGCCGTGATCAGTCAGACACGCGCATCCCGTGCGTCAATCTGCGGAGTAGGGGAAGGTGTCCGGGGTGTGTGTGTGTGTGGCTGGGAGAGGGAGGGATGATGCTTATATATGACACACGAGGGGAGACGCACGCACGCACACACACATATACGCACACGCACACGCACGCACACGCGCGCGCAGACGGAAGGGATGGAGAACTTAGCAAGGAATCCCCGCCCACTCAGCATCCACCATATGGTGGGTGAGTCACGGCCGGGAGGGATAGTGTGTGTGTGTGTGTGTGTGTGTGTGTGTGTGTGTGTGTGTGTGTGTGTGTGTGCGTGCGTGTGTGTGCGCGCGTGCGTGTGTGCGCACTCATTACATCGTCTCAGCTCAGACGGAATCACGTGATAAATCTTCCATTCGTCTCAGCAGGCTCCTCCCCCACCTTTCTCACTTATATATGACCTACACACGCGCATGCGTACAGTGCGCTCACACCTGGAGCGTTTAAGCATTATTGAATGAATGAATTAACTAACTAACCCTTCACATGAAAGAAGAGAAAAACAACGAACAACAACGTTAATAAAATAATAATAATTAAAAAAATGATAATAGTAAGATAATAGTAGATAATAGTAATGAAAAGAAAAAGAAGAAGAAGCTAAATAACTTTAATGCAGTACACTTCATTAGTCAGCTTTTTTTTGGCATTCCTTAATGACTCATTTAATGTGCTATTTTTGTTTGTTTTACTGGAAATGTGAATCATACTTTTATTGATTTTTCACTTAGTTTTTTGTTGTGGTTCTGCTGATATCAACCTTAACCTCATTATTGATTTTCTTAAATCTTGACTTTTAATAGTCACTGTGTAATAAAAGAACAAGGATGAAACTGAATTGAAACAGTCCATCCACTTCTATAAAATCAGCCTACACAGCCCAGCTGAGTATACCAAGAGTTTAGAAACAGTGGACTTTGGACCATGGGCCAGTGGTCGATATGGTGACGATGAAGCTGTTTCTAGGAGGTTACCAGGCAACTTAATGGAGCATTTGTGCCTGATGATCAGACTGGACCATCTGACGGCCAGGCTAATGGTTAACGGAGAATCAATCTTCTGATGTTCACTTCAGGATTCATGCAAAATGACTGTGGCAGGTATGATGTTCGACCCTTTCATATCAAAAAAGATAAACTTCAAAATACACTTCATTTTTCCTTCTTCAGTTCATCATTAAAAAGCATGTTTTATTTTTTCAAATTATCGTTTTTTTTTCAGATTTCCAACACACACACACACACACACACACACACACACACACACACACAAACACATCCTTGTAACATCCTTAACCTCAAAACCACGTCTTGCCCCTCAAACTGTCCTCACTCTGCTAGTAAAATGCAGATTTTGGTACTCAGTATGTGGAAAGTACAAGCACATGCACATACACATCTATATGGGCACAAATTACAGTGCAGTACTTTTTTTTGATAAAGAAGCAGTTTTGTAGAGTTCATATTATATCATTAGATACATAAAGGCTGGAGTTACTTTTGTGTAGAAATTTGAATATTTTGATCAAAATAAGCGGACAAACGTATCCAAGACCAGCGAGACTGTGGAAGACTGTCATCTAGTGGTTCTAGGTAGGTGCTGCATACATTCTCTCTTAAATAAATAGTTAACTAATATGAGATTTAAGGAAAGCTAAAATGAACTCTTAGATCTACCATTTGAAGATAATGAAATAGAGCAAACAATACTCAGAATTTGACTGAAGATGAACAGACACTTTTTTTGGAGATCAGATATAAAAATATTTTATTGATTATGCCTCTTTTTAATTCCAGGACAAAACAGAATGCAAAGACATGTAAAAAAATGTTAACATTTCTCTTTTTGCACAAGGACATGTAGACACGTAGCCTTCTGGGACTGGACAAGCTTTGCACAACTGGCCCTTCCACTTCACCACCTGAAGTATTTCTGCTGTGAAACTGAAATAAATTTCAGTGTGTAAAATTTTTATCTATTTAAATTTAATTTAACAAATACTACTTGCTCAATTTTTCCCAGGCGGCCTTGATTGATCTTCAAGGTTAGTGGACACTCATCCGGCTGTGGGGTTCCAAGTATTTGTCAGCCCTTGGTATTTCTGCTTAAAAGTGGACATTTATGTAAAACTGGAAATTTCACGTACATGTATGGTGTGGATAGGACTGATAATCTCTGGAGAATGACAGCCTCAAACACTATCAGTTCCAGCAAGAAGTGAAACACAGGAAGGTTGGAACACTGGCTCATATCTTTATGTTGCATGCACTATATTCTACCCTTTTTAAATGGTAGACTTAGGAGTGAGAAGTTCAGAGTAATTGAGAGTGCCAGTTGGGGACACTTTCTGTCAGTGATTCTATGATGATTCCATAATTATGACGACCCCCAAAACCATCAAATTATTAAGATTAACATTAAGATCTACTTTATTCATCCCCGTAGGGAAATTGAATATATCCGAGTAGACCCACTCCTGATGCATAATTATGATCCACAATGCACACTTTAAACTACGCTATATAGTACTAAAATAGAAAGTTCAAAATTCACATTTAATCATCTCACTAACATCCTCCAGTAAATGAAATAATAAAAATTCAGTGAATAAAAATTCTGCCCCTGAACTGTAAGCATTGATGGACAGTACTTTTTTAAATAGAAGTGCACTGTGCATGTTTGTTTTTGTTTCTTTTTAACTCCATAACTCTTCCGCCTTCCTCAAGATCAGGGATCTCCAACCTCTTGCACAAAGGGCCGTGTGGCTGCAGGTTTTTGTTCCAACCAGTCAAGCACACCCAGTTTGACCAATCAGCTGTCTGAAGACTCAGACGAGTTGATTAAGTGAGTCAAGTCTGGTGTGCTGCTGCTGGGTTGGAACAAAAACCTGCAGCCACACGGCCCTTTGTGCAAGAGTTTGGAGATCTCTGCTCAAGAGGCTCATCACTGAGTAACAGTAGCCGACCCTTGCACCTACCGGGGCCGGCCAGCAGGGGCCGCCGTTTCCCCGCGGCAGGCCGCTGAGGACACGCCCCCCCCCCCCCCCGTCATGCCTCCTCCATGCTGCTGGTTTCAGGAAGCGGAAGCGGGAATATCAGTGTGTTTTCAGAAAAGTTTGGAACAAGTTTGACACTTTGGAAGCGGAGGCGCGGGACACGGAGAACGGGGCGACGGTGAGTCACCGAGCGGGTCCGGGCAGCGTCAGAGGGGTCGGTCGGGCTGATGTTGGAGGGGTCCAGAGGGCAATTCTCCTGCTGTCATTCCCGACCTCCGTCCGCCTGTCACAGCAGGAAAACAACCCAAACACTCCGATCCTGTCTGGGACAACACACCTCTTACTGAATCGACGCGTGGTTGTCAAAAAATGCGGGTGATTTCTGCCTCATAAAGGCCTCCGACAGACCGGGGCAACAGTGTCCTCTGAGCAGATGTTTAAAGTGACAGCGCTCGTCCATACCTTATGGCGTGTGCGTGCGTGTGTAAGTAAAGTTGCATATGGGCTGTCGTAGGTCCCGACTCATGGCCACTCAGCTCTTTTAAATAAGAACATTTTCGTGGGGTTTCTCCTGCTGGAAGCGCCACCTCGCTGCATGCTGCGCACAGGTGAGCACATCTGGAGCTGTTGGAATAATTGGAATAATTGGAATAAATAGAATAAATGGAATAAATCTGTCATGACCGTCCTCCCTGAAGGACCTGTCCTGGACTCTGTGTGCAGCTGCAGAGGCTCCAGAACAGGCCGTGCGTGTCTTCTCTGTTCCTTCTTGGGTTCACCTCTTCTTCTAAAAGCCAGGGTGGGCCAGATTAAAGCCAGATTTAGGCTTCACACCCACCCTGATTCACCACACTAGGCTTTTAAAGAGATATGTCATATTAACTTATCTTGTTTGAATGACTTTGGGTTCCTCTAAACTCTAATAGGTAGTTGTTTTTTTTAAATAAAGTGCTTAACTGTGTTTGTGGTGGAGGAATCATTAGTTTTCATTCAGTTATCAGTAAGATGGTTATGATTAGGTCGATGCTGTTCCCCTCTGTGGGTGCTGAAAACTGGTATCTGGCATGTGGTTCCAGTAGCCTGCGATGGACAAACAGACACAAAGATTAATTTTAGTATATGTATTGAATAATCTATTGTAAACTATAATCTATCAGCCAGGACAGGACAAAAACAAGGTTATATAATTATAAATAAATCATCAACGATTATGGTCTGGACTGGGGTTTTGTGTAGATTTTCGATATACACCCTGGTGGTCCTAGAACTCAACAGGGTTGAGGACATTTAATCAATTCACTCAGAACAAGATACCAACAACTGTTACATAACCTCTTAGAGGAAAATGGTTTAATAAACCACATTAGACATGTCACATCTCATAGCACGATTTAAGAAGGAAAACCAGCTTCAAAGACAGCTTTGCTTACATTTGTTAGCTTTTTATTCTTTAAACACAGTAATTGTTAAATGCAAATTTCCTGTTCAAGTACATTTACACAAGTCGGCTAAGTTGTTGTTATTGGAATGAGTTTAGCTTCACACTTTCCCGACTTTTGTTGTTGTGTCTTTCCAGATGAAAAGGACACCTCACCTTTTCCTTTTATGCTCTTTGACAATACTATATTCTGAAATTTAACCTCACAACCTAACAGGACCGGCAGCCTTATATGGCAATTCAGACGCTCTCTAACAGGTGGTATTCATCAGACTGACATGAGGGATTTATCAATTTAAGTTTGTGCTGTTGAACCAGCTAAAGGCACTCTGAGTGCTCAGAGACCAGGAAATGGCATAATTTGAAATGAACACTGAAAATATCATCAAAAGCATTTATTGTCACTCGGACGCAAACAAAGCACTCGGAGAGCGCAGACATCCACCAAGTTTATATAAATTGCAATAAAATCCGTCTTCTGGATCAGATCCGGATCAGCTTTTGGAATATGATAGAGGATCCCGTTGTCCATCCTTGAGTCAAATTTCATGGGTTTTGGTCAATAATTAACTGAGATATTGAGAAACAAAATTTTTGGCCCCATTTACCACAATGTTAACGGAAATTTCAAAGTGATCCAGAATCCAGGATTTCTTTAACCCTAACCCCCAAAATGAAATTAGTTCTGTTCACATTTCCAACAAATCCTGAAAATTTCATCAAAATCGGTCCATAACTTTTTGAGTTATGTTGCTAAAAGACAGACAGACAGACAGAGAGACAGACACCGGCAAAAACATAACCTCCTTGGCGGAGGTAATAAACAACAGCCTGTACATTAACATGTTGAGTTGCAGGAGCTTCCAAAATACCCTGGCTGTTGTTTAGCGTTTGTTTGAATTTCCATGGTGTCATGTGAGGTTTGCAGTTCGAGTGACGTTAACACATTCCGCCACGGCGCTCAACTTTGTTTGCGCTGATCACGCTGCATGAATGCAGGTTAACGTCTGGGCTCAGGTGGAGCGTTCACCGCTGCAGAGGAGCGATTGAACCTGGGTTCATTCATGCAGTTGTGATCTCAGTCTGTTTTCTCTCAGAGTTTTCTTGGAGACAGATTGTATATTCATGCGTTGGGCTGCAGACATCAATGACATAAAACAGACAGAAGCACAATATCCTCCACCTCACATTTTCAAAACTTTATGGCAAGGTTATGTAATGTAGAATGACACTTTCATGTCTTGAACCCTTCAGAGATGATATTGCTGTGTAATGGGGCTTAAAACATTACCAGAATTTAATTCTGGTTAAACAAAACTAGTTGAAGACGTGTCCAGTCCCGATCAATGCACCGTCTTTAATATTCAGTTTTTCTCTGATATCCTCGCGTGGCAATAACTGTACGCTAAAGATCTGCAGCGGTGCATGCAGTTGTGCACATCTGCTGCGTGTTCGCCGTCCTTATGGGGACAAACAACCTCTCGACTGAAGTGACTTTGCTCTCAGTATTTCCCTCTCAGCCTCGGAGAGAAAGGACTTTAAACCATTTTAATGAGGGTTTTAGTCACTCGCAGCTGTCTGCTGCTCACGAACAAGAGAAACTCTGCAGTGAAAGATGTCCTGTGCTCCTCGGCACTAATGAGGCCTCCTGAATTCTAGCGGAGTGGACATGCTCGGAACACTGCAGGCCTCTGTAGTTTTCTGGCATTTGTATTTGTTTTTGCATTTACATGAGAATTCTAAAAATAAACGGATATCTCACCCCATCACCCGCTCCCGTTCTTGACCAGGAAGTTGTTCTGTTATTCATTCTAAACACTTCTTTCCTGTTTCACACATCCCCATTTGACAGCATTATCCTCTTCACCCCCTGGTCATATCAGAGATCATCATTTACTGTGTCGTGGGAGTTGACTTTTTGGACCCTTTGGGGGGAAAAACAGCAAAAAAAACCCAAATTCGCCCAACAGTCTACAGTTAATACTGTGTGGGTAAAACCAACAAAATGCTTTTATTCCTAGTAAACTGAGTTAGGTTTTGAGTTTGGCCTGTCTCGTTGTGTTTACTTCATAGAACACCAGTTTATGTTGTTGATTTAGGTGAACAACAACAATTTTACAATATTGTTCTGCATTTTTTAAATCTTTTGTAATACAAATGTAATGTGTTTTCCTTTTTGAAAACAAATTCTCTCTATTTTCCTTTCTCTCTCTCTGGGTGGGTCTTAAATGATCTTTGTTTAATTGAGTGGATGCTGGAGTGGAGGGTTGTTTTGGTTTTGGTGTGATTAGTATGATGCTTTCTTTGGCATCTTTGTCTCGCGAGGCCATCGTCTCCTTGTGCCAAGGGGCTAACGCAGCATCTTCGGTGGCTGCGGAGGCTAATCTGGGAGAGGCCGCAGATGTCACAAGTGTGGGCCGGACCCGCTGTGGCTGGTGGCGACGGTGGCGGCAGCTCACTGCCTCCTCAGCACTCTTTTTGCTTCTCCATGTTGATCCGCGGTGGTTTCCTGGCTGTGTGACAGAATGAACATTGTCATGTTTCGAAGCCAAGAAAAGGTTGGCTGCCCATTCTGGCTCAAGCGAGAGCTGCTTCTGAAGCGGAGGAGATTCGGAGTTTCTTTCTTGTGGTGGGAAATTGGAGAGATTGACAAATGTGTTGCTGCAGGATCTGCAGTAATGTGAATGATGGAGTGTTCTACTGTGGTTAAAAGACAGGCCATCCAGGAAGCAGAACGTCTCTAGTCCAGTCCTCGCTCAGACTCCCAGGCTGTGGCTAGAGAGCAGAAGAATGAAGTCCTGTATGCATGCAGCCGGATTTCCTCTGTAGTGGCTATGTGGTGTGCAATGTTCAGCCTCAGTTCTAATGTTGGGTGAAACACAACAGCAAATAAACTCGGGTTTCTGCTTCACTCCCTCTAGGCATGTTGCCCCACGTTGCTGCAGCATTGTCATAGTGATTGGCCCTCTGTGACAGTCCCACAGATATGGAGAGTGGGGCTCTGGGGTTGGACACCAGCGCTGTCGCAGGTGAGTTGACAGTACTGCTTGGACAGTTGGAATTTCTAAAATGGAGAATACGTGTTTAACTAGACATTTTAAAGTGTCCCAAAAATGAAATTGGCATTTAAATTAGCTACTCCAACTAATGCATAACATAATTCAGGTTAACAAACCACTTCTGTGTAATAGTATTTTCAGACTGGTCGTTTCTGTTTGTCGGGTTGAAGGTGTGGAAAACCTGTCTGATAATTGCGCGTGTCTCGGCCTGATTGTGTGTTTGATCCTCAGAGGCGAAAGCCCATTCCGAGTGCAACATAGCCTCTCTGCGGCGTCGGGCCTGGGCCCAGAGCAAAGACTCCATCTTGCAAGAACCAGAAGCAGAGCGCAGTGGACTGCAGGAGCCCCAGGGGAACCACAAGGATGGGAAACCGCAGACACGCTCAGAGGAGCCAGGTTAGACTGAGCTGCTGCCACAAAAAAGGCAGCAGTGTTCAGAACAAGATCCATGTCAAACACACACACACACACACCCCCTTCTAATTTACCATATCGGACGCCTCACAGCAGTCTAGTCTGGTGGTAAATGTGCTGCGGCGGTCTGGAAGTTCATGCATGGAACCTACATTTGATTTGTTTACTATCCAAATAACTCTTTGGATCAGCTGATATTTGTCTGATAATCACGTATGCATGATTGTCCAATATTTATGCAGGCATTTATTGCTTTTTGTTGAGCACTGACCCACAGGTGGACGGATGACTGGTGGCACGCTAACTGTTGCTATTTGGCGTGAATTTCTCCTGCAGGATTATTTATTTAACCTGTATCTGTCTGACAGGACAAGATCCTAATAACATAACCAACTGGCTGATTGATTGCAGGTACAGTGTGCATACATATTTGATATTTCTTTCTGCTTTTTCTGTTTCTACTATACCTTTGGTGCATTGTATATTTTAGCAGCAGCTACTTTGAAATGTCAAAAGTGAGAGTTTCTCCAGACATGATTGAATTTGGTAGACTAAAAATAACCAAAAACAAAGTGTTCAAATCAGAAGGAAAAGCACCATAAACCGATGTGCTGACCTTTAAATTCTAACTGACTGGTTTAGTGGCTTGAATATCTGGCTGACGTTATTTCCTTATTGCTTTTATAATGTTTTCCTAGTTACTGAAGGTGTATGTGTGTATTCAAACATGGTTTATCAGCTGCGGACACAGAGGCAGTACGTCGCTGACGCCAAGACCTAAAATATACATAACACACACACACACACACACACACACACACAAAGGGAGGAGACCAACGCCCAGAGATAGGGTACATATGCTGCTAAGGCCAAGAGTCAAGAGAGAGAGAAAGAGAGAGAGAGAGAGAGAGAGAGAGAGAGAGACAGAGAGACAGAGAGACAGAGAGACAGAGAGACAGAGAGACAGAGAGAGAGAGAGAGAGAGAGGAGAAAATGAAATATGCATGAAAGTTCTGCCAGAAGGAAAGAAGGGCAAAAAAATAAAGGAGCGTAAACAGGAGAGGGGTTCCTCCTGCTTAGTCAACACTGCCATGATACACAAACACTTTTACTTGCTGTTCCTCTAAAGTTTAAACGTACTGGCTGCTCATTCCTCTAACATCACTGATTTAAAAGACCAGTAGAGGATTAGGATCTGAGGTCAGCGTAATAAGAGGTCAGGAAAGACGAGAGCGAAGCAGAGTGAGCACTGTTACACAACTCTCCCTGCATGGGTGTTTGTTGAATGGCGTTGTGAAGTTTGTCCCATTGATAAGAGCCACAGGTTGTGTAACAGTTCAGTCTTTTTGGCGTGCTGGTCATGTCAGGGGGTCTTTTCTAGGCGCCTGTTAGCTTGGGGGAGCTAGACGGGTCAGTAGAACAACTGGGATTATACCAGTAGGCTGGACTGCCTGGGAGCAGAGACAGGAGGAGACTCGGCCTTGGCTGCTGCTGCCTTATTTAGTTAAGCTCACTCTGGCTGAAAGCTTGCAAAGGTAATTTTACATTCACTCACACAGTTCTTGCTGAAGTTGCTGCATCTCAGATGAGAAGTGGACTCTTCCAGTGCTGACATGAGGACTAGATGATGGCCATCATTAGCATCATCATCATCATCTTAGTCAGCTGTGTACCAGCTAATATAGAGAGTGTTGTCCTGAACTTGGTGCATGTTGGAAGAATACTCTCACTTGGAGTCAAAGTTGGAGGCCATCTTACTGCATGGTTAACATTATATCTTGGTTCTGGGGTTAAAGGTGTGATGGACATCTTTGGGCTCTCCAGTTTCACCATGTGGTGTTTGTTACATGTGCACCGGACGTGACAAAATAACCTTAATGTTTGAATATGCACTTTTCACTGTTTGGAGCTTTATTTGTGACTTTCATTTTAGTGATAGCTAACTCTTTCTGTCTTTATTAATCTTTTCCAGGACTCCATTGGGAGCCTCTCTGGATGATCAGAGTGCTTTTCCCAATAGAGGTAATCAGACTTTTCTATGTCAGGCTGGTTTCAGTGTCTTGACCTACATCATCTCAAAGTGTGTCATTTCTATTTGCAAAGGCTCCTTTCCACTCCAAACTTTCTTGCCTTCACTCACTTTTCATATCAAATCACAAACGATCTGTGACCTGTTGGGGTCAGTTTGCTCCTAAATATTATCATCCTTGGACCCTGAGACATCCTGGGTTTTTCATTTCAGAAAAGCATTTTTGGGTCGTAATTTCTTTATCCAGGGCTGTATCTAAAGCATCTATAAAAGCTTGTTCGTGTGATGATGATGGCTGTGTTGTTTAATATATTTTGCCACTGTTGTGTTTTTTATTGTGTGCGAGAATAGGAGCCCTTAGAAACGGATGCAGCTTTGAAGATGACCTTTCACTGGGAGCAGAAGGTCAGTCAGGAGAAAAACACGTTTAAAGGTTTCTACTCATTGTTTACAGTTTACACATTGTGAAGAGTTGGATTTCTCTTCTAAATTTATTGCAGGTGAAGTGCATAAATAGAGTAAATAGGCTGTGTGGTTTCTGTAGTATGTTCTGAGGACAAATCCAGAGGAACAGGCCGAGGTTATACAGGGTATAGAATGAACATTCAAGTAAGTTCATCTCTCACACTTGTGTAGTTATTTCTTTATATACAGGACACTATTTCACTACTGAAATTGGAGCTTGAATAAAACTGTCACTAAGATTTGAATTAATGCTTAAATTAGATTTGTCCAGTTATAAAGTCCGTCCTACAAATAGGCAGTTTTGACAAGACAGTTTAAAAGAGACACTGAAGCAAAAGTCTTACAGGTAAGATACCAGGTTATGGTTTGTAATTACCTGCTCTTTGCATAAAATAAGACAGAATAAGTTGTAGAGCTCTAACCTTTTCCTGTTTCCTGTTCACCTGCTATCACAAAACCATACTCTAAAAAATGAGGAGAGAGTCTCGCTGCAAATAACAGCAAGCAAAGCAGTGTGCATGTACGAGGACAGCACAGTCCGTGGAGTACAAAACCTTGTTTAAAACGCTTGGATAGTGCCTTGCTTGGGTTGTGAAAGTGTTGGCGGAGCCTCAGCTGGCTTACTTTTTTTTTTTTCACAGTTTCACACTACAGGCCCTTAGCGATTTATTTTTTTAATGCTTGTTCTGTGCCGACCAGCCCTTGCTTGCAGGAGTGACTTGATTTCAATGACAAAAGCAAAATTTGTTCTTGGGATTCCTGTAGCTATAGAAGGTGAAAGAACGTGCAGTGTCTGAACATGTGAAAACCACAGCTGTCTGTAGGTCTGCTGATTGTGGAAAAAGCCTTTTGGGAATAAAAGAAAATTAATCAGATTTTACAGGACATGGACATTCTGTATCATGAGTGATAAGTGGTCAGAGAAGGTTTATTAACTATACGATAAAAGATAGAAGTCTACATTTCTATTTTATGTAGATTTTGCTTCTATATCCTATGTTTTTCATTTATCTCTTTGTGCTAATTTAAAAACAAAAAAATATGTAATTTCAAAGGATAACATTGCTCCATTCACAATAATCACCATGCAGTCGCCATTTGAGCACGCATGCAAGTCTATGATCCTTAAAACTACTAAATTGTGAGTTTATTGAGCTTTATTTCTGTCAAGAATTATTTTATTTGCTTCACTTTCTCTCAGTCATGTTTTTTGAGTGTAAATTGAACAGTGACAGAGATGTAGACGCAACTGACTGTCCTCTGAGTCATTTTCAGCATTTCAGAACAAACTGACAGATCATTGCTTTGGGTCGGAACAATGGACACTAATGGCTTTATTTTGGAGCACTGATTGTACAGTGACATGTGGGAATGTCTCACTAAACTCACTCTCTCACTCTCACTCTGTGTTTGTGTTTCTTTATTCAGCTGCTGGAAACTGAGAATGAATAGATGTTAATTAGCTAATTCCAGAAAGTCAGACGAGTTTAAATCTGCGCTTTGCTATGTATTCTGCTATCATCTGCTGCTGCTGCTACTACTACTACTACTACTATTCCTACTACTACTACTACTACTGCTACTACTACTGCTACTACTGCTACTACTACTATTACTACTACTGCTACTACTGCTGCTACTACTACTACTACTACTGCTACTGCTACTATTACTACTACTACTGCTACTACTACTATTACTACTATTACTGCTACTACTAATACTACTACTACTACTACTAATAATAAAAGTAAATAGAAAAACTAAATGGGCAGATTAAATTAGTGGAATGTCAAATATTGTTTGGGAATCTTGTGCTTGCAGCCTTTTTCTGTTTGAACAGTTTGGGCTAATCTTCAGTTAGTGGTTGTTGGTGCCTTCGACTGTGTTCTGTCTTGCCACTCTATGAAATGCACTCCTCATGTTGGCTTTGTCCCCAGAAGGTGCAGGAGACATGTCTCTGTCATGTATGAACAGATCCTGACAGGCTTAGTGATGACAGATGATGTGAGCTCTCTGCTGGGGGAATTAAACTATTAAGACATGAAATGAATCAAAGTGAATTGGTTGATTAAATGATTGAGGATGGAAGCGAAGCACTGAAGTAGATGAATGGATGTAATACTAGCTTCCTGTAAGGAGAAAACACTGGATTTAAAGGTTTCCAGACAGTAGCAGTGGCTGATCCCAATTGAACATTCCACCACCTGTGCAAGACGACTTTGACTCATTTACTAATTCAGAATGGAGCAGATTTCATCTGCATCTGCTTAAACAGCTGGACTTTAGAGGCAGATGTCAGGGCAGCTGTTTAAGGTAGAAATAGCTGAGGTGTTTTCATTTATTAAGTGTGTATGTTGGACTGATAACTCAAAAGTTGAATGTTTGGAACACTGTCTCAGGCTAAATAAATACTGATTTGATTTTGTCTAAAACTCTGCAGTGGTGCTGCTGTAATGAACGTACCCAGAAGACAAAAATGGTCTAATTGTTGTGATCTACGAATAGCTTATATCAGTGGCATGTTTTATTATAAAGTGAAAAAGAAAAAACATAAGGCTAACTTTTATGTTTAAAAGTTGCCGTGGTGAGCTCATCTATCTGATAAAACAAACTCCAGAAGGCTGAGTTAAGGTGCAAATTTTAATTTATGTGAATTGTCAATTTTGGGTAGTAAATGGACAAACCAGTGCAAAGCACCGGTTATCAATGTGGTTTGAATAATCTCATTTTCTTTTTGTCCTTCTGCAGCCGACCACCTGCAGCCCAACGCAAAAGCAGAAGCTCGGTGAGTTCACGTAAAAAATATTGTGTAACTTTCAGAGTGGAAATATGATTCACCCCATGGATGTTTTCATGTTTTTACATTCAAATTAAACTGAATCTTTGAAAAAAATGTCTTTTTGACAGGATAGTCAGGATTTGCAGGTGTTGCAGTTTCCTCTTTTTTCTTCTTTTTTTTTGTTTTCATGGCTCTCTTATCACCTCATTAGTTTCCTTAACGATTTCTCCATATTTCCTTGCATTCGTTTTGCTTCCAGAATGCTTCCAGCTAATCTCCCATCAGTCTGGTTTGACTGATGTCCAGGAAATTTGGAGTGTGCATTTACTTAAACTGCTTTTGCGTTGAACCCGGACCTGTGCTTGTCAATAGCTCATTTAGCATCATTTAGTTGCTTCTGGTGTTCTTTTTTTATCATCACAACATATTTATAGCTGGAATTCTCATTAATTGGTGACTGGAAATTCCAGATCAACCATGGTTTGAAGCACCTCCTTTGCTGTTGGGTGAACTCCTTCCTTTTTTAACCTCACATTTAAAGTTTTTTTACAGTGGAAATGCCCATGGGGTGAATGCTAATGTGTCTGCTGCATTAACGTTTTGCTCCTGTATGCTTGTTTAATGTCTGTGTACAGCTTTGGTCTTGCAGCAGAACGGAAGAGGACACAGTTTAAAGAGGGAGCAAAAAGTATGACCTCCACGGGGTCAGGGAAGAGCAGCACAGTGTCCAGGTCAGTTCCCCACGTTGGTGTCACACACTGTAAAAATTCTATTTGGAAGGTTAGGTTGGGCTGAGACACAGAGAGCTGTTACATAAAAGAAAACTGGCTGGGGCACATTTGTTAATATGGACAGCTTTCTTCTTACCTGTCTATTATTTACTATAACTATCAATGGCAGTTACAACTTGGGAGGGATCCAGAACTGCTGGAACCTAAATTAAGAATAAGTGTTCAGAAAATTACTGATTCAAAATAAGAGAACCATACTAAATTGCAGCGCAATAATTGACAAAACTGGATGATTTAATTCTTCCCAGTTTTTAAATTTGCTCTTTGAAGAACGAGCAAACAAAAGTAAATGATCCAAGAGCCCGACTGAGGCACAAATGAGTTGAGTAAACACTATCAGAAAAACCATTAGACCCTGATAATCATCCATACACTTGCACAGAAAAAGTGAAACTAGAACAGGACAGAGGGAACATTTGGCATTTAAACACATGTTAAGAAATGTAACTTAAGACTCTTTGGAGAGGGATGGACACTCGCGCTGCAAGCACAGACATGATCCTGCCAAACGAGAGACCAACAGAACAGAGAAAACAACATATAGCCGAATACGAATGGCTCAAAAAACATGACCTCATCTTTCTGATGAAGAATTAAAAAAAACAAAACAGGAAGATGTATTCTATCTTATGCACATGTTAACCACTGGTTTTCATTTGCTGCATGTAACTGTGCCACTGGTACGGTTTCACTTCCTCCCACTGACATTTGACAGGTTTTGATAACAGCTCACAGTGTCTCTGCTGAGCTGGAAATTTCATTTTATTTTTTATTTAAACTTTTTAAAGATGTGGGTTGGTGGTGTAAGTTCATTGGACCGGCTGATTTGATTGAATGTGATTGGTGTTGCGTGGGTGGTGCAGGTTACAATGGTCAAACAGGTGGAGCCAGTGGTGCTGGGGTGCGAGCAGTGGAGGGTGTTCTATGTTAAATGGGTCCTAAACCCAACAGTTTAATCGGGGTAATCCACCTTATTGACCTGACAGAGGGTGAGAAAGTGTTTGGTTGCGTTCAACATGACAAAGTTTTGCAGCAGAGACAAGAAGTGGACATTTTTCTGTGTCCATTTTATATTCTTTAAAAGAATGCTTCACAGTCATTAATATTCACAAACTCTGAAAAATTTTATTTCTGTGATTGTAATTGCATAATTTCTGTGTGTCAATGTCTTTGTGAAGCGTCATTGTGCTCATAAACTGTAGGATTCTTTAAATGGACTTTGCACTGAAGGATGAGCATTAGTGCTGTGTAAATTGCAAGCATCGAGCTAAAACCTGTAATTGATCTCCTTTTGCTGCTCTGAGGAAGACA
>CAJVRN010000231.1:13790000-13837500 GCA_911728415.1 Lagocephalus sceleratus | reverse complement strand
TGGGAACAGAAGTCAAGAAGTTGTTAATATCATTCTGAAATGACATTAAAAGTGACATCTTGTTCTGCTCAACAAAAGCAGGACAAATCTTCACTCACTCAGTCACTTTAAGAAAGGCAGACAGACAGACTTGAGGTCAATGGAGGGAAAACTGGGTGTGGCCATTGTCAGGCATTAGGGTCCTGCTGAGGACAGGAACAGCCACAGGTTCTCCTGGTCTGGATGAGGACCTACGGTCTGATGAGGAATGTAGTTAGGCAGTCTTCCTGGCAACTTATTGACTATTTTCAGTGTGAAAGACCAAGGTTACAGGGTAAATGGGGATGGAAGACATTACACACTCTCACCCCTCATCCAGGACCATCAAATGTCACAGACTTCAAAAAAATGGAAAAGAAATTCCATGCAAACAAGTCAATGTACCCTCTGATTTATGTGGGAATGATCACACCATCACTGACTATAGACTCAAGGCTCTTAATTCTAGAGATAGTTTTTTGATTAAAATACTAAAAAAAAAAAAAAAATCTTGAAAAGCTTCACAAAAAAACTGTAAAATGAATTTTATGTGCTGGTTTACTGTTACAAAGACAATGGAGGATTTTCACAAATAGTTGTGAAGAGAGGTGTTTCAGGTGGACAATTACATGTTGGCCTGCCTGAAAATGGGCTGGCGGTTCCTGCCTGTTGAAGCGTCTACTGCAGCTATGTGCTCAGATTTTACAGCATCAGCAAATATCACACCCTAGAATAGAACTGCATCTGCTGCTTCAAATGTTGACACAGAACCAAGAGAGCGAGGAGACGACACAGCACACAATTCCCCCAAAATCTGATTCCGATGGCAAGGTCACTCGCTACAGCAACAACAACGTTGAAGAGAAGAACCCTGGGACAGTTCATTTTCCCTTAGGTGTCCCTGTCACAAGTGAATAATCAGGGGTGTTTTTCTGCCCGAATGGGGAGATATGTGACATTTGCAATCGCCTGCATGATGAAAGTCAGTTTGATCTTGCCTTTTGCAGGTTTGTCACATGCAGGGGCAGACAGATGGTGCTGCACATCAGATTAATGGAAAGACAGACAAACAAGATGAAAACAACAAAAAATGCCCCAATGAAGGAGATGGGCAGGTTTTTAGTTTTGCTGGCCTCTGGAATAAATGACATAATCGACATTTCAATATACTCATATCTTTTTCTGACACCAACGGGAACACTATGGTCTTCTTCTTATTCATTACAATTGTCTTATTACTAAAAGATTTCTTTTGTTATTGTTTTATGCTTTTTTCTACTAAATTCTTACTGTTTCACCTCCCGAGCTACAACCTTGTGATAATGTTTCATTTGCTGCATCTATGTAGGTAATATGTAAACAAACATTTCCATTAAAAATCATAGTACTAGGTGTTAGGGTTAGTACACTATTCACAAATACTGTGGGTTCCATTTCCTCTTCTCTGCTTTTGAAATAGCTTTAAAATTAAATTGACAGATTAATTATTTGTAATAAGAGAGGTAGCTCCATATAGTTTGTGTCTGCAAGTCTACTTGTCCTGGACTCATATTTCAAATGAAAAACACCATTAAGAGAATCACTGGTGTGTGTGTTTGTGTGTATGTGTGTGTGTATGTGTGTTTGTGTTTGTGGGTGTGTCTCTGTGTGATGGAATAGCGCTGGCACAGGCTGAAGGTCAGGGGAAGTATCAGTGACAGGAAGTGAGCAGCTGCCAGGTTCGGGCCAGGTTACCACGGTAATGAATGACCGTGCTGAGTGACATCTGGCTGCTCTTAAAGTCAAACTTGTGGACTCACAAGAGCAAGGGAGAACTCACAAGGCTGCGTGCATGCATGCACGAACACAGCATTTTAAAGTATGAGCTCATCATATCACCCATTCAGAAGTGTAAGCAGCATCCTGGTGTCAGACAACACTTTAGGTAATTTTGTTGTGATTTACACAAACCTGCAAATGATAGTTCTGATTAATATTATGCTAATAATAGTTGCACCTACTTTAAACATACCAGCTTTGACAAGCAAATCATTGAGTCATTGAGGTATATGAATTCTAAAATTTGAGATTATTACAGGAAGCAGAGTCCACATCATCCACTCCCTGGTCTAGAAATCGATGCTCTGCCTCAAATGTCTACAAGGCAAAACCCAAGATCTACAAGCTACAAGCTAGAGGCAAAGTGGTTAAACTGTCCTGTAACCTTGAATCCCCTTGCAGGTTGCATGTGAACAGCGTACATACAGAGAAAATTGTGTAGAGAAGCATGGTGCTGCAGAAGGATCATCTTTCCCACTGTAATGAAACGCCATCTTCTATTGCTGCTGACATGCAGTCTGACAAATTCCTCTCACAACATTATTACAACACTTGGAGTCAAGAGGGTGCAGAGGTGGTTACCATCTATCACAGTCGCTGTTTTGACATGATACAGCACAGGTGTACTAGTGCACATCTACCTGGTAATTCCTATGGATTCAGTAGTTTGCACAACTCTAAACATTAATGCAGGAAACAACTGCCCAATGACAGCCCATTGATTCAGGAGCCTAAATAGTCTCCTACTCGAGTTGTCTCGCTAAGAACTGAAAACCCTTCCCGGCGACAGCCAAAATATCTTCTAGCTTGTTTCCCCAGCCGAGTACACTCTCCACAAGATCTCGAAGTCTTATTGCCACCAAATCAAACAACTTGAAGGAAACATGACCTCTTAACATTCACAAATGCAAAAAAAGTGGAACTGAAGGCAGATTCTTATTAATTTAACCCTGGAACACTGAGGTCTTAATCATCCATGAGATTTTGAGGATGATGGGGTAGCTAATTGTGATGTTACCTGTGTAAATCTGCATTCACACTCACAATTATACACAGGTGGCAGAGAAAAGGCAAAAAGTATCACTAGAAAAACCCAGTTCACAGTGGACCCTCAGGCTGCTGTTATTAGATACCCCCACCTGCCATTTGAGACAATAGCCAAGCCTGTGTTGTTCTTCTTTAAGCCACGGACCGATTAATCAAAATATAATTACTGTTACTGTCATAAAAACCAGGAAACAGAAACCAGAAACCTATCTATAATCTATAGTGATTGTTAGTGTTATCTCATGTCTGGAGTTGGACCAGATCTGTTAATACCATGAATCCCACATTGTTTTTTTTACTACTTTTTCTAAAATCTTCTCAACATCTTGACAAATTCTAAGAACATAATATGCATGTACCTACTTTGGAGTTGGGCTGTGTTGACCATTAATCATTTACAAATGTTAAAAAAAATTCTGTGGTTGTTCTCTTCAGCCAGCCGGCCAATAAGACCGTCAGCCACTTATGAACCAGACTAAACAGTCAAACTAAATGATCTGGGGTGACAATGATGTTGCAGCAGCGCTTTCAAAAGTAGGGGGCTATTCTTAGACATGGAATTGAGAAGGAATTGCCCATGTCTGTGTATTCAAAGATGAAACTAGGCTGCTAAAGGACCTCCAGGAAAAATAAACTGGAAGGGCAGAACGAAAGAGGCAAATGCAGCACAACAAGACAGAAATACATGGTATAAGGCGTTCAAAGGGGAATTTTGTCTTAAAACATTGGTACATAATCAGAGGAAAATCTTACGTAACATAAAATATGCAAATCGATTTGTATGTTGCTCTGTGTGTGAGCCAGCCACATGCTCCACACCATGTCATCCGCAATTAAATCAGTGAGATAGAGGACAGATGACTGTGGAAGCTTTCAGATTTGGCCTTGCCAGCCTGTTGTCTCCATAGCAACCAAACCTTGAGCTGCAAGGACTGGGATGGGATGGCCGGAAACACAAACCCTGTATGGTTAGCAAACCAGATTTGAGAGTTACAGACAAATGGCTGCATCATTAGTGTGAGTCATGCGCGTGCTGTGTGCACTCTGATGCTTCACCATCTGTCACACTTATCTGTTGCAGTCTTGCAGAGTGGATTGATAAGTGAAAGGATAAGATTAAAAAAAGAATACAATGGTTGCTCAGTAGCCCATGTTCCCTATTTTCTGCTGTTTAGAAATAGAGTTTGTCAGCTTAGACTCCTTGTTTACTGGGATGGAGTCTCCTTACTAGGGCTGGCCTTAGTTTTAGTGCAATGGTTGGAAACTTGGGCACTGGTCCAGCTGAGATGATTCAGGCATCTGGCCACAATTCCACTTTTATACACAAAATGTAGAAGCTCTTCTTTTTTAAATTTCTGCTAAGCAGCACATTTTACTGAGGAATACAATTCCTTTTATTACTACAGTCAAATGTTTTATTTATATTTGTGACAAAGGCTTCATTACATTTAGTAGCTCTGTAATGTGCCCATAATACCAAATACATTTCAGAATGGTGACAGTGGATTGAACAATAAATCAGTCATGTCTATAGCTTCATTTAAACCATGTTGATCCTACACTCCTTATATTTGTTGGGAGCCATGAATGAGTGTTAATTTACAAGTGAGCCATTCTGTGGGAAAATGAAGAAAGACTTATTTGTCACCTCTGAATTACAGACCATGAAGTGTAATGCTGTTGTCTCTGCAAGTACGTAATATATCTAAAATGGTTGCTAAGCAACTGGAACCTGGTCCATACTAAAATCACTGATGACTACACTAAAATAGATTTCTATAATGGTCACAAACGGTCTTTGACCCATCAGGACATTGCTGTAATAAAACTGTTCGGTGTTACACACAAACAGGTTTTGCTGTAGAACTAGAAAATAATGGGATGGCTGTATGACATTATTCTTTCCACAGACTCACCACTCCAATAGAAAAATAATTGTTGACAATGTTGTAGGGGACAGGGTCCCCTTTTTCCTCCTTGTCATCAGGGATAATGTCGATGTTCCAGCGGTCCAAAACCACTTCAGTGCTGTGTTCAATGTCCCGCAGGAACTTCAGCAGGCTGCCACCTTCATAACCTGCCGAGAACCAACAGACGCTGAGTGACTGATGTTTACCTTCCATTCTCCCATTCTCACGGGATGACATTTTCCCCTATGAATACTGGCAGATCCTTTATTATAATGTTTTTAATGAATGTGCATTTTTTCAATACCTGCCAGTTTTGTGTTGCCTTTTAGAAGTGTTTGAGAAGAACCAAGTGATGTAAACTTTCTTCTTGGTTTGCTATATGCATCTCAAAACAATGTATATCAGCACATATGGGCAATAAAATATAATGATTATCCTTTCTTAGATTCAAATATGTGTCATTTCATAGTCCTGTGTTATAACTGATGAATTACTGCAGATAATTACAGAACATGAGACAGATGTTTACGTGATTTGCTGACCTCCTCCCCAGCGTAAGCAGCGTGCCAAATCATTCCCTGTACCGAGAGGGAGGATGGCCACTGGAGGATGTTTGGCAAAGTTGGACTTATCTGCATCATCAAAAAAAAAAACAACCCAAAACATCAGTGTGTGTGAGAGAGACAGGAAGAGAGATGCAATAAAACAAATTTGCATGCGCAGCAAGTTCATAAGACGGCACACTGCACATTCTTATTCTACAAAAGGGAAAACTACTGAGAAAGAATAAGACAGGCCCACCTTGCTTAATGCAGCGACAGATACAATTAAACAAACACAACATAAATTGGTAGCATTTTCACCAAAAAATATTTTGGCAGAGGTAACAACCTTGTGTAGAGTTTGATCACACCTCGGGGGATATCAGTTGTAGACCTCATCACAGTTACAGAAGCAGCTGTCCATGACAGCAAATCAGCCGACACAGAAACAGAACAACTGCAGCTAAAAGTAAGTGCAGCTCTCTGAAATGCTAAAACGCCTCCATCCATTGTTCAGGATAAGAGGGCACAAATATCCCTCCAGAAAAATGGAAATATCGCCATCCTACCTGCAGATGAAGGGAGATGCTTGGTAGTTTTAAATAGAGTTCATTATGAGGCCAAGGTCACCGAGCTCCTCAGCCACACAACCACATATGCATCACTTCAACGGGCCCCACCAACACCCACTAAGAGAGGGTAATCGACCTCTTACAGCAGATGAAAAAAAGGAAAACCAATTGAAAGGACTCCATATTACAGACTACACCCTGGGGAAGCCACACCATGCATTCACAGTTTCTCAAGACATACAAGGGGAAGAGGTTCTTCCCAGAGCCATAGTCGGCTGCATGAGCATCTGGACACTATCCAACCTCCGTTAATGAGCAAAACACCATTGTAAGAGCTTCCAGCATTTTGCCCAACTGGACGTCAGGCTATGTCAATTTTTATTTCAAATTGTTTCAGTTGCAAATATTCCCTTGAACTTATAGTTAAATATGTAGATCATTGGTCATCATCCACCAGAAGGTACATGCCAGTCCAACAGACAATACGTTAACTGCTCAAAGCTAAAGTGCATCTAAAGCATTTAGGTAGTGATGTTGTCACCTATTATGACCTATTTTGTATGCATTTGTTCACGAACTTATTAATTTAATAGTGTCTGCATACCTATACAGTCTAGAATCCAGCCAACAGTGCCATCCCCTCCACATGCCAGCACTCGGAAATCGGGGACGTCATGGAAAAAGCTAAGACTGAGAAGACAAACGACATTTAAGTTAAGGTAGTCACAATAACATACTTTCACTTCCTGTTAGTGTGACCAGTTAAACAAGTCTAAACACCATTTAAGTAAGCACACGATGTATATATGTATACATCATGTGTTTAGACAAAAAGAAAGTAAGACCTACCCCATCATTGGCCCCCCTCGTTCCAAACTGTACACCTGTCTTGGGTTGAGAAGGTACTTGAACTTCCTAAGTACTCTGTAAAGAAAAAAAATATAAATAAATAAACAAAATAGACCAAATATAAGATAATAAAGTGGTAAATAGAACACAAAAATCAAACCTCTTCAGTAATACTGTTTCAGCACAAGTAATAATGTTTCCACTATGTGGATTATGTGTTCTTTTGAAATAGATGAGTAATAAATAAAAGCAGGTTTATGCTGTACTTGTCAGTATTTTTAATAGACTGTGTACGGTGAATCACCAGAAAAATAATAATTATTCTATTAAGATAAATCCTGAGTCCTGTCACCTGTGATTATTTGTCAGGATCTGTGTCTTTCGCCCCAGTGTATTTGCACCTGTGTACTCAGTATTCCTACTTTCTGATAGGAACTCACCGCTCCCCCTGCCGCCCTCCACTCTTGGGGTTGACCATAACCAGGAGAGGGTGGGAACCTGGCAGAGGGTTAATCTGAAGATGGGGAATAAATGCAGGTCAGCCCAGCGGCAGGCAGCCTCGGTGGGAATGGGGCAGCTGGAGGCGAGCATACCTGCAGTGCTTGGCCTTCTCCAAGGGTGAATTTAAAAGTCTGATTGGTGTCATCGGGACTGGTGCTGGGCGGTGACTCCCCCTCGCCACGTTTCAGCATAGACTGACGGTCCTGTAAGCACAAATCTACATTACCTTCATTTTTCTACTTGCCCTGTGATAGCGTCATAAAACAAAACAACACACACACAAAAAAAAAAGACAAAAACATTTTTTTTACAGAAGCTACATAAGGCATCTGCACTGTGAAACAGCATCATTGTGCATATCCGTCTGTATCCACCAGGGAAGGTTGCTTTGTAATTGACTGAAGAGATTGATCTTGATCAATACATTGTTGCTCAAGAGCTTAATGCAGAGTGTATTGTATGCAGCTGACAGCAGCATCTTACCACTACACCTAATCCTATGGCCTCAGGGTGACTTATTGCTTTTCCTTTTTTTAATGGTATCTGTCTTCTCTGTGCAGATTCTGAGCATTCCTATGGTAAAGGTCCCAAATGTTGAGGTCACCTCACTTCACCATGCACAAAATACAGCTTAGCTTATATTTAGGTATTCTGTTCCCAAATGTTTTGTAGATGTGTGCAAAGATGCAGAGTGGACATCTATTATGCATCTAGTATGCATATAAATCACCATGTCTGCGAGGTATCACAAGACAGGTCTGAAAATAGACTCTTCATCGGGAGTGCAGCTGAGGCAGGTGGTTGCACAGCAGACATGTGACAATGGGAATTATTTGTTCAGTGGTGTGTCATTCAGATATTTGGTGTTGCAGTCTACTGAAATGAGAGAGACCGGTTTCATCTGGAGTGTGCAGGGTCCTGAAATTCCAAGGAGAATATGAAACTTAGTGATGATACCAAGAGATTTGACCACTTTCAGTCGCACTTAGATGAACTCCTGTCTCCTGAGACTGTGGCAACAATTGTTTATCTAATTTTACAATATCCACTTCGTTCTGCTATGCAGTTGTAAACTTAATAAACTTAATTATTAAGATAACTTAACTTGTTTGTAGTGATCTGATGGCACCACACAATTTTGTTTATCCTCAATACAATTGTCAGAGCATTAACATCATAACCAATTTAAATGAATTACTATTTTGACTATACTGCTTTTCTCACCATTTTAACAATTTTGTTGACAAGGAAATGTAATTCCTTTTAGTTATTTATGTCAATATGCTGCCTCATATAGTTTTACATGTATTATTTCATTTTCTTTTAATTTTTCTTTTAATTTCATTAGGCCATTATCGTTTTTAAATATTATACATAACATTTTTGGGACATACCTGCCTATACTAAAAGACTCAACGTGCAACCTGAAAACCGAGTGGTTACAGTCAAGAAAGGGGCTGTGGAGTAAAAAAAAAAAAAAAAAGAGGAAACATAGCAGTGAGTTCAGATACTCTGAAAACAATGTTTGATGAGTCATTTAACACTGAAACTCAATCAACTGAGGGGGAGAATGTTATGTACACAGGTTTGGCAAACAGGAAAAGACATTCTCACCAGGACGACCGGGCAGATGTAAGAGGGTAGCAGAGTGTGGTCCCTCAGTGCTCCTCCATCACATTCTTGCTTCACATGAGAGGCACATTTATTGTGGAGCTGCAGCACAGAGGAGTCCACACATCAGAAGTGTTATCTATTAGTGAGATTAATCTCTTCAAGGAGCTTAATATGCAATCCTAAAAGTATATTTCATCTGCGCTTCATTTATTAGTTAATGTACGTGTCAAGGTATTTTTCCACACTGAAAAGAAACCAATGTGCAATAACAGAATGAATATTGAGTATAATGCATGCATGGAGCGACATCTAGTGGATATAAAATATACTACACAGTGAAACATATTTAAGAGGTTTGTGCATATGCGTTCGTGTTTGCGTGAGAGGTATATGAAATACACGTGTAGTCATATGAAAAGTTTGCACACCAATATTCAATGCTTTACTAAAGTATTTAGCTATCTAATATATTGCAATTTAAATTATTTAATTTCAGGTAAACAACAAGGATTGACCTTGTCATTAAAGGTATCAACAAAAGGGAATGTTTGCCCCACTCCTTAATGTACCGGGTAATTCAGTTCCAGCCTTCTCAGTCTGAAGAGCATTATACCACAATATCCTGGTCCTTGTTTACATTCTCGCTTGCAAATATCTGTCTGGCCTTCATGTTTCAGGATTCCTCCTTTCACAGCTCCCATGAAGATTAGACCTGTATAGTCTCTTTGTTGATTGTAGAGACATGCTCTTTAACATTAACAGTATCAAGAGTCAGCTGTAGGTTCTGTGATGACATGTTAGGGCAGGGCCCTGTTTTAAGGATTCTGCAGACATCTTTTAGCGTCTTCAGGTATGCTCTTGGAGTGACCGTGCTTGGACAACCAGACCTGGCAATGGTGTTTAGACTTTGCTCCAATTTGCTGATTTCAGATTCTTTTCAGATCATTTTAAACCCCTTAGCAGATGCATAAGCTGCTACAATCTGCTCCCCAATGACCTCAGACAGATTTCTTGAGCTCACCATGGTGTTCACCCTCTCTTCAGCAGTCTGGAGCACACCAGACTGAGGTTTAACTGGGGCAAGTCTCCTTGGAAGTGTTGAGTAATGTCCTAATTAATTTCTCATCAGACATTTTCCAAAGAAATCCATTTTACAAAAAAATCTTAAAATCTTTCCATTTTGAATGTCTAGTGATATCACCTGACTCTCTCAGTCAAATCTCCACTTATTCTATATATCTATATAACACTTTAAAAAGCACACATTGACTGCAGTGTGAAGAATGAGAAGAGTGTAAACTCACCGTGATCTGACACCAAACACAGTGTAACCCCGTCAGGCCCTGGTAGCACTTGATACTTCGGTGACAACGGTCACACTTGGTAGGAGAGTTACCCTCCATCCAGACATGCTGCATAGCCTGGAGAGAAACAGAGACATTTCTACATTAACATAAATACTTTGCCTTTTATCTGTAATAGTTTGGTTCAGAAATTCCTTTTGACTGCACATTTCTAATTGGTAAAATAATGAGAGAGGGGAAAAGAATCGCTGTGCCAGATTATGACATGTGAGGATGAGACAGGAGTGTGACCTCACACACCACCCTGTGATCCCCTCTGCTTTCTCAAACAAGGTCAGTGAGAAACTGACAATCAGGGCGACATTTTCATGTGCGGTATTCGTACTTACATCAGTGTGCCGCCGTGATTTTGCATATGTGCTGATGCAGGCGGCGATGTCTTTAGACACACACCGTTCGTGCACTGTGTACTTGCATACTGGAAGAACAACAAAGAGAGGTTTGTGTTAATGTTTTATACCATGTCTGACAAAGTGTTAACCATGAGAGCAGTGGGTTTTTAATTTACACTGAAGAGTAAAGAGATATAAATCAGAGATGGCCACAAAGTGAAAGGAGGTGCAGAGATGACTCACTGGAGCAGCAGAGGCCCTGTTTGCGGACACCAAGCAACATGGTGTGGCAGTAGTTACAGTATGCTGGCTTGTTGAAGTGTTTCAGACGCCAAACATGCTGCCCATCTTCCTCGATGTTCTAAAGCCAAAGAGAGATGGTGTAAGCTCAACTGTGAACTGGAGTGGAGCAACCTTGTCTTCTGAGGAGTGGTGGGTATTCATGCTTGTAATAGGTGCCGCCAAAGCAAAACTAATTCATTTCTTTAGTTGTTTTATGTTTTTCCAGAAGAATGGAGAGCCCCTAATAACTGAGCATTTCAGTACCGTGTCCATTCCCAGCAGAACCAGTAAGGGGATAGTGGTGAGGCCTCCTCTGATCCACTCCTCCAGCGTGACCGTCCCATCTCGATCAAAGTCAATCTCTTCCATCATCTCCTTTAGTATCTGAGATGAACAACAATTATATTTTGTTTGTCTGTCTGTCTGTCTGTCTGTCTGTCTTTAAAAAGTAGAAAGTAGGAATTGGTGATTCTGAAAGGATGTAAGAGGAGTAAACACAATTTTTTTTTTTTTTTAAAAAGTATCATCTCATAAATCTGTGTGGATGTGTTGTTTGAATGAGCAGTAAGAAAACTTTTACAGGAGAACTCATTTCGATTACTTCTTTTGTTTTTATTACTTACTGGTCGTAGTTCTGTAGTATCCCATTCCAGATACTCTGCCACATGCACCATCTGATTGATAATTCGATCCAACTCCTACCAAAACACAGACAATCTGGCATAACTGTGACAACCTTTTACCACATCTTATCATTCAGTTAATCTTGTTAGGCAGAGCAGGACTTTCATTTTGATTTTAGATTTCTGTTTAATTTTGCTATTTAATTTTAAATTCTGTAGTCACTTTATTATTCCAGGCTATTGAGTGAAGATTGTTGAAAGAATCTTTGAATTCTCACACCTTCAGCTTTCACCCTGTTTTTGATGCTCATGTGTTTACTAGCAGGACTAACAGGTCCGTGGAGGATGCCGTAGCTGCAGGCCTCCATGCTGCTTTGGACTACCTGGAGCAGCAGGGCAGTTATGCATCGCTCCTTTTAGTGGACTTGGCATTTAATATGATCCTCCCCAGCAAGCAAAAGCTGTTTGAGCTTGGAATATGTGACTTCATCTGCCACTGGTCACAGTTGTCCTAACAGATCTCCAGAGGATGAGTCTAAGCTCCCATCTAGGCTATCAGCCTCAGCACCAGAACTCCTCGGGCCTAAGGTGACCCCCTAGACTACCACTGCCCCCTGAACCAGCATGGTGGAGCTCATCTCAGGATAGGGATGAGTCTTTTCTTCTTAACATGAGGGGTCTGAAAACCTTCTGACTGCATTGTATAATGTATTTGTGATAGTCCCCACACAGGGTCATGTCTAGCCATGTCTAGTTTAACAGAACCAGTTTGCGTCACGTACCTGGGAAAGATATAGAACCAGAGCATACTATAGGAAGAAGGTAAGCTGAGAGAGGCAGTGGGGTTATGTTCTGTATGGAGACCTTAGGTCCTGTCATTCATGTGCATGTTACTTTGACATCCACCACCCACCCAGTCAAGGCTGCACACATGTACACCTTTCATGGAATCAAAATTCTCTAATGGCTGTGGTCTCTTTGACCAGGATAATGTGTCCTGTCACAAGGCAAGAATAGTTCAGCAATTCTTTGGGGAGCACAACAACAAGCTTGGGATGTTGTCTTGGTCTTCCACTTCCCCATTCCAGACAAACAGGTCTAATCCATGGAGGCCTCACTGCTTACAAGACCCAAAGGATCTGCTACTAACACTTTGATGCCAGATATCCCAGCACACATTTAAGGGTCTGGTGGGATAAATGTCTCAAAAAGTCAGGGCTGTTTTGGTGCAAAAGGGGGATCAATGGAATACTAGGTAGGTCATAAGATAATTCCTGATCAGTGTAAATGCTCTTGTTAAGTGCTCCATTTTCTTTGCTTTTAGCTTCTGCATTAAAAGTGAAAGTCAAAACACAAATTTACCAATGAAAAAAGAGAAAGAAGACACTCACAGAGCTGTCTAGGAGCCCATTTCCATCTGTGTCATACAGCCGGAACATGACTGGTGGGAAACAAGAGAACAGAGGGTCCATGATGACTCAGATACTGCCAACTGATCGGCTCTTTGAAGCTCTGACATTCACTCCATGGCTCCCTCCAGAGGGTCATAAGGATAAAGAAGCAGTTTATGCTATTGGAGGGACCAGTTGGCAAAAATAAGCCTTGTGATTCTGCACAATATAGCAGCAGACACCCCGCCCACCATCACTCACACTCCAATTTGTCCTCTGGCATCCCCCTCTCCAGCAGGGAGAGGTAACAGACTATGTCCTTCAGAAAGACCACCTGGGGTGGTTGCAGGAGGGGGCTATTGTGGGGTGATGGGCTCCTGCGTTGCAACAAATGTTTCTCAGACTGGCTCCTCTCTGAAAGAAACATTTATAAACACCATGACAATGCTGAAAAAACACATTCAAGAATATTAATATTAACAGAAGGACAGCAAGGATGTAGCTCTCACTCCAGATTCCAACTTCTAAAACAATTAGCAAATCATTGTATTCTGATGTTACATTTATGTTTCAACTTGATTACAAAAGATGATTGATGAAGATGACGACTGATGGTTAATGGTGAATTATATGATGATGCAGCTAAATCACCTGGTGAAAGTTTGGGGGACACTGGGGACCTGGCAGGATCAGTGTTGGGGTTCAAGGCATTGCTGCTGACCTCTGAGGCTTTGACCTGGGTGGAGGGCAACTGGTGGCAACTCCCTGGAGTATGCTGCCCCATTCCTGAGTGCAGTGAGGAGGTCCGAGATGAAGATGGTGTGGTTGCGGCTCCTGAGCCTGTTGTGTTCATCACACTGGAGTGTTCTGGTGTGTGCCTACCCATTGCAGAAAGGATACTTGTCCCATTCATCCCTGTTGGCACAGTGATGGAGAAAAACCTTGTAAACAAGAACTATCAAACAACAGGAGGAAAGGGCACACAGCACACAGGGCTGGTGTATTTAATAGAGTACACATGACAAAAGGTTGCAGACATACAGTACAGAAAACATGACAAATATATACAGTTACAGGAAGCAGAAGAAATAAGGATCAGGGAGGGCACAGGAAGTTACAGCCAGCAGAACCATGTCCCATTAAGATGACATCACTGTGATGAGTCAACCTGTGCTGGTACCTGTGATGGGGGCACAGGCCACTTCAGTCTGAATAGAGATGCCTGCATCAATGGAGCGGGTGTCTGCAGTCCATTGTTTAAGAGAGGGAAGAGATAGTGGCAGCAGCAATATGAATGAGTGAACATCATTGCAATCATGTTTCCAAGAATAGACATCTTGGAAAATAAGGCAAAACAAACAGACAAAAAGAAATCCTTTGGTCATGTTGTTTTTTTACTCTGGTGGACATGCTGGAGTTTGAGGATTTATAACCAGCATGATAGAAATGAAACAATTAAAGAAATTCACAGGTGACTCACATTGTAAGATCAAAGTGTCTGCGAGTGTATATTTCAGTTGAAAATTTCTTGGTCAGATAAATGATGCCATGCACGAAAAATGTCATAATGCATTTTAAGGATAAAAAGAAAGTGAAGAGAAATGGTCGAATCAGGGATTATGTGTGTGTGTGTGTGTGTGTGTGTGTGTATGTGTGTGTGTGTGTGTGTGTGTGTGTCTGTGTGTCATATTAATATTCAAACTCTGTGGTAGAAGGGAACATGTCCCTTGGTGTGAAAACTCTAAATTTGAGATTTATGGAACTAACTGCTGTGTCTGTTAGATGCAGACAGGGTGAACAGATGGTTCCTGAATGTTTGGTTCCCACTGTGAAGTATGGAGGAGGAAGTGAGAACGTGTGGGGGTCCATTGCGTGTGACAGTGTTGGACAATTAGTCAAAATCGGGGTACACTTAACCAGCATACAGTGAAATGCCATCCTAGTCATTTGTTGTTGTTTTTTTTTAACAATTTGAAATTTGAAAATTTTGAATTAATTAAAAATTTGAAATACAGCAGGACCTTTACTTTAGAGGTCCCACTGTAATTGAATGTTGAATCTGATGACCTGGCTTTCAAAATCACCATATCTAAATCCAGTTGAGATGGTTCCAGACAAGCTGAACCACAGAAGGAAAAGCAACATCAAGTAGTAACACCTATAGGAACTCCTTCGAAATCTTGAGGGACAATTCCAGGTGTTTACCTCACGAGGCTGGCCAAGAGAATGCCAAGAGTGTGCAAAGGCTTATTTATTAAGAAACTTATCCTCTGCAGCAGAGGTAGCTCTTTTTCTTTCTTTCCAGTTTCATCATAGTGTTTCAGCATTTTTGGCAAATACACTTCAGGAAGTATTCAGCAATAGACCTCAGCTATAAAAACTAGTTAAAGTTGGGATGGTGTGGACATATGGGACATAAGTTATAACAGATGTAAATGGATGTGGGTAATTGCTATTTGGCTGAATTTGACAGCAAAAATTTGCATTTCAATGGTGTGCATGAGAGTGAATCCCATAGTTATATCTCTAACCCAGTTTTGTATTCATTATTAATATTCAAACCCAGATAAATTTATTTATAGTAACACATAGTCAACATTTACAGCCTGTATGGAAATTGGAGAGAGAGAGAGAGAAAATAAAGAAGTGAGTGTTCAGACTGATAATATCAGCTGTTATCTGAGCCCAGGACTGAGGCAGGATTCACTGGATGCAATAGATCTATAGTTTTCATCAGACACAGAATGTGTCATTTGATTATTTGTTGTTCTTTGGATATTGTTAGCCATCCATTTGAAGTCCCAGAAGACCTCATTTGAGATTGTCAACACCAGTTATGACATCCAGCGCGGAGTGTAACAAAACATTCTAAATCGCGAGGAAGAAATCCATGACTAAACTCAACATCCCAACATTTTACAAAATACAATATTCACATTTGATAGAGAGATCTCTGGCAGCCCAATCAAGAGAACACCTCCTTTATCTCATTGTGTGGCAGTAAAGAAAACAAAACTGTTAAAGGAGGCATTTAAAAATGTTTACAAAAGGCAGCAGTGTATGACAGCCTACCCAGTAGACTGGTTTCTCCGTGAGACTGATCGGGAGAGCAGACTCCTGTCTTGCTCTTGAAGGAGGTAAAGAGGTGCTGACACAGGTCCTCTGGGATGTCATTCTCCAGATAAGTGGCCATGAAGAGCTGGAAACCTTCATAATCAATGGGCTGGATGGAGAAGAAATAGCAAATAGAAAAACACAATTACTGAGTCACATTTATGAACTGATGTTTATGTTTAATGAGTGCGAAAAAGAGATGCACATGTTCAGTCCCAGTCGATCTATCCTGAAAATGAGGCTTGTGATACTGTTTGAGACAACATGCAAATTAAATCCGCTTAATGATGACATTTACACACAATACATTGCCATAAGTTCGATTCTGTATATATGTATATACATATATATATGTATATGTATATATATATATATATATATATATATATATATGTGTGTGTGTGTGTGTGTGTGTGTGTGTGTGTGTATATATATATATATATATATATATATATATATATATATATATATATATATGACACAAAAGCTTGGATGGTAAGTTAAAGTGTTATTTGGAATGAATGACTGGTGAATGCTGAATACAGCAAAATGTCCTACGACCCAGCAGTACAAGCATGGAAGCATGAGGCAAAAGTCACCTCAGCTCACATATCTCAACAATTAAGGCCTTTGAACAGGGAGGCTGCAGTAAATAACAGCACTTTTTTAATAGTCGGAGACAGAATGTGCATGCAGTCCGCAGACAGCCACCACACGGCATGCAAAGTCTCCTGGGCTGAGGCTTACTTGGTTGAGAATGTCTTGATTCTGTACATCAGCCAGAACAACAAAGGGGAAAGATAGTAAGGAAAACTGAGTGAGGATAGCAAGAAAGTAAAAATAAGACATCAGTTATCGTGTGAGGAGAGATTTTCCATGTAAAAGTCAGTGATGACAGTGTGCGTGTGTTTGTGTGAATGCGCGTGCATGTGTGTGTGTGTTATGGAGCAGTCTACCCTTGTCCTGTTTCTCTGATTGTTCATGATAATGTTTCTGTGATCATTTTATTAACTAGCTTCTACACAGAACAATAAAACTGTTTAAGGGAGAGACAGAGCTACTCTTCATAAAATAATACAGGACCCAATAATAGACCCATTACTCATAACACTGTACTCAACACACATGCACACCATTTTTCTCTCTTTAACACACACACACACACACACACACACACACACACACACACACACACACACACACACACACACACACACACACACACACACACACACAGACGACAGAATTAGTGTTCAGTGTGGCGCCAGTAGACAGTAGAGTGTCAGAGAGGGCATAAGAACATTGCGTCTGGTTCACATGGCACCAAATGTCCAGCCAGGCTATTCATCACCTCGCAAACCAATCGTGAGGGAAAAGCTTACAGCAGAGTGCAGATAATGAAGTAAAGACAAAAGAAGAAAGGGATAGTATGTACTCTCTACATGTTTAAGATTTTGAAGGTCAATTAAAGTTGCTCAGCTCTGATGACTGTTGATTGCTTTGAGTTACTCATTACTTACTTACTCTCAACAGAGCAGAAGACACCTCTTGCAAATGTCTTAACCTTTTCTCACTGGATTGACACATTTGCCCCACCCTTTTGTAAAACAGTTAACACAGATGTCATTCAAGTAGTCCAAACTCAATAGTTTTAGCTATGGTAACCAAACAGAAGCCATGTATTCCTAATTATTAGAAACCACCTAAAGCAGTATGACATCACTGAAGTGCCTGTTTGACACTCCTTCACACAAATCTTTAGTCACTGCACAGGCCTTAGTGCCTCATCTGTGTGGTCTTTCTTGCCAATGAGCGATTGCAGTACATCCTCACTCGCTAATGCAGTTCCTTCTGGCATATTCTCCATTTCTGAATCCCATAGAGGAGTTTTTCAGTGCTTGGAGCCGGAAGGTTTATGATCACTAGCCCTATGAACAGATGCCCTTGCTGAATGCAATGACTGTTTCTGCCCAATAAATGGGTGCAGAGGAATGTCAAGGTTGGATAAGGCATTCAAGAAGATATTTCCCTTGGTGCACTGCAATAGAGGATATTGAATCTGATGTGGATGAGGCCATATAGCTCCATCATCATGGTAGAAAAAACTAATTATCAAAGGTAGATATTTCTTATACTCTAATAAACATGTGCACTCTACTCTAGCTATTTTTATTTTCTTAAATTCTTATACTCAAATAGATTTTAATTTTGTTTAGATATATTTTCTGTAACATTTACAATATTTCAGTTTTCAGCCAAAGCTTGAAATAAAGGGGGAAAAAAAGAATCGAATCAATAACATTTCCATGAGAGCATTTCTAATTGTGGCTCCAATTCTTCACAAGACAGCACATTTGACACAGGCTATGGAAAAAGACAACAAATGGCGCTGGCTTAAAAGCTACTTAATAGGCTGACAAGCAATGGTACACTGATTCACAGTGAGGGCTGCATTTTGTTATCCATTGTATAATGATTGATTGGAAGAGCTCATTCACTTGTTTGCACATTGAGTTCTTTGGAATCAAATTTTGCCTTTGTTGCATATTTGAAATGTTTTGGCAGAGTTAGAGCCTTTTTGAAAGGAAAATGTGTGATTTTGACCATGAGCATCACTGCTTTGCTTTGTGTTAACTCTTGAAAATGTGGACTTTGAGTTGACTTCTACATCAAAGCAATCAAGAAAAACTGCAAGTTCCAGTGTTTACTTGAAACTTCATGGTCAATAGTACAGAAGACTATATGGGATCATGCAACCTCCCATCCAATGTGTTGCATTTTCCTGTCAGAATAAAACAGAAAAATGAACATAATGGAATAAAAAAAATCTATAAAATCTGTAGACATACCTGCTCAGGATTGTATTTGGAAAGAACTCCTTCACCATGAAACTCATCCAGCACATCCTTCAGCTTCTTCGAAGAGTCTGGATAAGAATAAGAGAAGCTGAATCTTTTCAGTCACAGTGCGAGATGTGTAGCATTTGAGTTGCACTCACTGTTTAATTCTTCAGACAGTTGTTCAGAAACAATATTTGTCACCATCTCTATTTATTAATGTAAGGAATGTCTGTCTGTGTGTAACCCTCAAAATGCTCATCTGATTGGTCTCAAATTAGGTAAGTTTCATCCTACTGGTGATAATGTGTGCAGTGTCAAATTCCTGTTGTTTGGACAATAAATGACAAATCTCCTAGTCAAAAATGAGTTTCATCAATTGCCTGGGTTGGTTGCATGCTGCTCAGCTGGGCACTCTGGGCAGCCACAAGAGAGCCACACATTTTAGAGTGGCTACAAGGCCCCATTCACATTTGTACCTATAAACATGCTGTCTAAGCTGTAGGTTCATGTGCCTCACTGGTAGATTATCATGGCAACAGAGTGTTCACTAACACAGATATAGAGATTTGTGAATGATATTTGAGGGAAAAAGGCCTTCTATGTCTGTAGAAAATTGGAGCAAAAACAAGTGTTGCGGTTATATTTTTGTTCAGAATAGCTTGGTAACTTCAGAAAACATCTGTCTGAAACTTAAAGTGGAGCTCGCATTATGCAAGCAAAGGGCAACATTCCCCTAAATCAACAGCAATGAGGGGAACTATGGCAGCAGGCCGGGAGAGCAGGAACCTATGTGTCAGTAGTTGGTAGATGTGGAAGCCTCCAAGTGTTGAAAATAGCCAAAGAGCTGGCCCAGCTACGCAGCAAGGTCAGAGTATGCAGTGGTGGTGCACTCAGAAGTCAGCTCAAAGTCCTTCTTGATTGCTAGCAGCTGCTCCTCCTGATGAGGTTTTAGTCCCTGGGCTTGGAGAGCAACCCGGAATGGATCCACAGAATCCAGAATCTAGCCAGTTTGTGCTTAGAAGGAGGATTCCAATATAATAAAATAATTATGAGGGTCCTAGATTTTTTTGACATTTTTTTAAGTTTACTTATGGCCATTTTGTCATTTTTGTACTGTCGTCTTGTGTTTGTTTCCTTTTTGTATTTCCAGTAATTCTGTATGCCATTTACTTGTCACAGGTTGTTTTATTGTACAATTTTATTATAAATAGCACACTTTCCTCGTACCAAGACAAGAGAAAATACTGATTTACAGTACTCACACTGGTACATACACTCACCAAGAACACATGCACGTGCAGTCATTGTTGGCAAGGTGTCGGTGTGTGTAATGGAAATGTCCCGGCACCTCTCTTCCAAACAACCCACTTGAAGTTTTGTTTTTGGTCTGAAACTGAAAATGGAAGTAGGGGCTGGAAGGGGAGTCCTACATCTCTTAACCCTAACCCCTACTTATACATGGGCACTGTGGGGAATAGGGAATTGTTGAAAAAAAAAGTTAGCATGAAATCATGGTGCAATCGTCAGTGGGTCTGGAGACCTAAGATGAAAATGTGCTGTGTAAATGAAATATAGAAAGAGGGGAAGTCCCTGAACTGTATGTCAACTAAACTAAATACTTTCAAATGTATAGAAACATTAACATTGTGGCCAATTCTCCTCTCATCCTTGTGTATTTGTCCTTTCAGTCAGACAGAAAATCTGCAGTCATTGGTCGCGTCTTTATTTCATTGTGTCTTTACCTCCCATAGATCACAAAGGTGTGTACATGAGTGAGGAAGTCAACAAAATTGTTTGCATGAGAGACCCACATTCTATTCATCCACTACGATGACAAATGAGTCTGCCAGGAAAAGGTGAACACTGTTTTGACTAACAAATCTGTAGCAAAAAAAAAAATCAGCAGTGCTTTAAACGATCAATCCATTACTTATACGTACATACTATATATATATTACTATGTACAGATTTCATAGGTTTTATTTTAATGTTCTATCTCAAATTCTATAACAAATTTGATGGAGACTTTCCAAACAAAGCTAAATAACGTGTGAACATCCTCGGTCCTGTGCACAAACACAGAAAGGCCAACATTGTGTACTCACATTCACTGTATTGTTGTAGTTGGGCAAACTCAGCTGGGCTCAGACACACCCAGCTCCTGTCACCCATCTCTGAAGCCCAGGGGAGGGGCTCTGTGTGTGTGCTAGAGAGGCTATGGGGTCTGACGTTGAACCTCTGGTCAGTTATGTGACTGAAGTGAAATGTGTGTCTGTAATTACTCACAATTTAAAGGGTACAGTAAGGTGGGAAGGAGAAATGACAGAGGCCACATGAGCCATCAGATGTTCAACTGAGCAGGTTTGTCTAGTTATCAGATCAGCGCTCAGGAGAAGTGCTCTACTGCAAATATTAGATATGTCAGCTGCTGGGGCAGGGAAGGTTTCTCTTTAGTTCTTGGACCTGGGGGGACAGAGAGAAGAGAGCAGGGAAACAAGGATTAAAAAACAACAGAAAGTAATTCCGTTCAGAATTCAGACATTCAGCAAACATAAATTAATTTGAACAAACAGAATGCAAAATGAGCATATAAGGCATAAAAAAAAGAAAAGAAATTAATAATTATAATTAGTAATTATTCTTGGCTTTTCCTGCAAAGGAAATCAGTGCAATAATAATAGTTTTAAAACAAAGAGTGAGCCTGGCTGGTCTTATCTCCTCAGGCACATCATTCCAAAGTCAAGAGGTAATGTGAAGATGTATGCTAAAACCTGTGTGAAGCCTTGCTGCTGCATTTTCACCTACATATAATATGTAGGTGAAAGAGGGACTCATGGGGGATGCAGGAGATAATGGATCTGCAGTATTCTAACGTGAAGGAGGAAGAGGAAGGCATGGATGACTTACTCCAGCTTAGACTGTGACGGGATTGTTTTTTGTTCCGAGGTGGATAAAACAAGAATGAATACTTTTATGACATGCTGGACAAAAGAGAGGTTTGAGACAGGTTTGATCGACTTTCTAGCAGAGCTTTGAAATAGTGATGAGATAAAGGGGATGCGAGACTTAAAAGTAGGATTTCTGTTGCTGAACTGTTGAGCAAGGCTTCCTGAGTCACCAGGTTTTGTCATCATAACAGCAAGCATGGAATGACACATTGTGTCTCTGAAAACATTCTGCCCAATGGAAATACATAAATAGAACATAAAATACAGCTTTGCACCAGCTTATGTGGGTTGAAGATGATTAGTTTTCAGGTGACTGCAAGTTCTGTCCAAAAGACATGAGGTAAGTTAAGTCCCAATGCCCTGTGTTATGATTAACAGTGTTACAGGCTGTACTCATGTGTAAAACAATCAAAGCTTTCCCCTATATCGGCCACCAAAGAATCAGTGCGGTTCAGAGCAGGTCTGCTGAGGATAAGTGGGGGTGATCAGTCACACCTGCACTAGAGATTGACAGTAATCTGACTATTTCACAACATTTGGTGACCATGCATATTATACAAAAGTCATCTTTACTTTACACCTTTGAAGTGAAGCATAGCCCCAGATCAGGTTAGCATTTGCTGTAAATATCAAGTTAAGTTATGTGACCTGCAGGATGATTTGAGTGGTGATGCCCAGAATATAATAGGGAATGTGGCACCAGAATAACATGCACATGGTTAATAATAACCAATCTCATTCACCAAGTTATCAAATCCCTATTCTATTACATATGTTGCATCCATATAGTGTCATGAATAATGGGACCACATACAGCCCTGACCAGTATGCTTTATTTGCACATTTCATAATATTTAGTCCAATCAATGGGAAAGTAGTCTCTGGTTTATCTTTTCTTATTTGTTGCTCATGTCTTCATTTATATACCTTGGGGGAGATTGTACAACTGTATAAATAATATATAGCAATGCATCGAAGATCTCCAAGGTGTAAAGTGGCTACTAAAATTAACCACACAAAGAGGAGATATAGGCCCTGTACATGTATATATTGTGACAGTAAGTGTTTAAGGGGCCCCCCTCTCTGCACTGAGGGATTCTGTTTTGCTCACAAGGTTGCCTGGCAACGATGACGTCATTGGAGTGCACAACAAAGAACAGCACCGCGGCAGAGGGACAGAAGAAAAGGAAGAGATCACTACCGATCCTATAAGTCGATGTAACTTCAGGATCAGTGCTGCATTTGTGTCCTGGTTTCTCAGTCGAATTTGTGTTTGTGTTCTAAAATAAAATAGCCTATTTTTTTGGTTTAATTGGTTTAATCAATTACATTTAAACATAAACAGATACAGGGGCATAACAAAAGCTAATCATGGTCCAGAGAAATTTCAGATGATAATCTTTAAAGTAGCCACATGTAGTTAGCTTTCCCATGACTGGCTTGACAACTAGAATTCCTTCAGTAACACTATGACAAATCCCAAAAGGTCTCAGAGGAATATTTAAAACCTGCAGATCTCTGTCTCTGTGAATATTATTAGTTTCACATTAAACAGACTAAATAAATTATTTTATATTCATATTGCTTCCATTTAATGAATCACGTATGAGACGTAAATATAGTTATACCCTGTGATTATTGTAATCCACCTTTTGAGGCTGTGGCTGTAATAACTATTTATATTAATGATAAATGTACAAATGTTATTTCATAACATCATTTCAATGAAAATCAGAGAAGAAAATTCAAAGTCCATTGTAAACATTCTGACCAGATTATGAAGGTGTTGATGGACAAGACTGATGGCTCAGGACATTTATTGCACAGTTTAGTTCCATTAACAGAAAATGCCTGTCGCCTTCGGTTTTTCAAACTGGCTCTTTTCAAATGGAGAGCAGAAGTAGGTCAGCAGATGTGGAGAAAATAAGACTCTAACCCTGACAGATCCTTCAAGGTATTACTTTACTGGTGGCTGCAGTCGGTACTCCACATACCAGTGATGAGGCTCACTGCTATGCTTTTATGCAGCTACAGGCTGTCAGGCCTGATGGATTAATTAAACAATTGAACGCAGGAGGAGATAAAGGTATGGAAACCATCATTGAAATTCTAAATCTTCCAATGGCAGGAATTATTTTTACTTTATGGCCACATAATGTGTCATACTTCAGCACATTTTGAACCAAAGAATTCTATTTTTAAGTTTTAGAGTGACACGCAGTGAAGAGAGAGGTCCAAGAAAATGTAACAAAGCATCTTCTTTAAAGCCAAAATGATGGCCTCCTGTTTTATTATGAGTACTTTTTCCATTTTTGCTTTTACAGCATTTACTGTGTCTGGATCCCACTGGATGTAAAATGAAATCTTCCACATAACAGTTATATTCCCATTGTTAGCCTAAAACAACTGATCCAAACCAGGGTGTAGAGATCCAGCATATTCCAATATTCATTGCTTGGCCTGGACCTTGTCCTTGAGCAATACAGCTCATTTTGTCAGCAGAGGACTCTTAAATCTTGCAGGCAATGATTCGTGATGCAAAGTTCAAAGTAGAGTTGCTATCAACAGAGGAACAAAAGGACCTCAGATGTTTCTCCTGTGGCTGGTCTTGGCATACTTGAAGGCATGAGGAGAAAGTGGTGCATTAGTAATTGTAATTGTGACAGAGGACCTTTGTCAGTATATACTGTTTGATCCAGGCTAAGGTGAAACAAAAAATGTTCACTTTAAAGAATGAAAACAACAAAAAGCACCCCCCTCCAAAAAAACAAAAAAAAATAGTGTGAAGATAATTAGAGTGCTGTGGGCATGGCAGAACCTCACAGAAGAAGAGAGGAAGTCCTGACAGTAGTCAATTGTTTTTACTCACCATGGACTCAGAAAGAGCTGCAGGAAGCTGACGGCCTATGTGACCATGTGATTAAACGGATACCAACCGCAGCCTGTCTGTTCCAAACCTAAGTCATTTTCAGCACAGAGATTATCTGCATGATCCATGCAGAGGCTAAATATAGCTCTGCCTCTACCGCTGGGCTGGCTACTTACTGAACAACCCCAGAAATTAGACCAGTTTGCAGTACATGAGTGTTCATCAATCACTGTAGTACACTGGCCACCAGAGAGCCCCACTGTTAGCTTCATTTTGCATCGACTCAAGCCCTCTAGTCTGTGATTGGATGAGCCAATAAGCTGTCTGTGCTTCATGTGAAGACCAGTAAACCCACATGTGCACTTGAAGCAGTTGTGTCATCACAAAACTTCAATCTAATCAAAATCTAATCAAGTAACCTAGGTGACAAAGCCTGTAAAGATCACCTGATACATGTGATCTGAATTTGACGTCAAATTATAAATAGAACATTTCTGCACATGTGTATTTATCCATAAGAAGATGTTCTCTGGAAACCTCCTGCACTTTCAGAGTTTTGTAAAATTATCAGATCCTCACATGTGGAAAGAAGCTTGATCCAACACAGCAGTGTAATGCCTGTTTGCCTTTTTTTTGTTTTGATTATTTACTAATGAGAAAACTCGTCCTATGAGCAATCTCACAGATGCCAGCGATCTCAAGAGAGACTTTCAGCTGTCCGGGGCTGTGGTTAACCTTCAGAGCTCTACGCTAAGATGGGCTGTTCAGCCTTAAAAGGTGTGATATAATCCCCAATGAAAACACGACAAGACACAAACCTACACACACACAAGCACACACACACACACACACACACACACACACACACACACACACACACACACACACTGCTGCTTTTAACTCAGCGTTGCCACTTTTTCCAAATGTGGACAACTACAATGGTGTGTGTGTGACGTCCCAGTATGTCTGCTCATCTCATCATTATTCACTTGGTGAAGTTGTGTCAGGCCATTGTTGCCTACAGCCAGTCTACCTAGTCATAGTTCCACTGATATAGCTCAGCTTTGTGATACGTCATGTGCTCTGATCTGCTCTGAGACGGGTAAAAGCCTGGGGAGGTATAAAGAACTGGAGCATGTAGATGATCTTTTGCTATGTATTTATTAGTGTAAATATAGTAAATATTATTGTAAAAGTGATTTTATAAGAATATATTAGTGTAAACAAAAACAAGCACAGGGACAAGGAGTTTTTTGTCTGGAATCGGGAAACTAAAGAAGCAGGGCATTATCTTGAGGTCCGTCCCTCAGATATTGAACCCTTTTTAACATACTCTCCTACTATTAATGTCTAGATCTGCAGAAAGTTATTTTGATAAATAATATGCAAAGTATTTTAACTGAGAGTAAAAGATTAGATTAGAAAATAGTCCTGCCTAAATAATAAATGATTCAGAGCTGTAAACAATGATAATGTACATGTTCTGATTTAGACACTGAACATCTATGCATAATTAAAGTATTAAAATGTAACTATACTGTATATATTCTCAGGGACAATATTGAAAACCAAAATAACAGTATGGTAATACTGTAAATGATAGAACTTTACATAACTGTTTATCTCACCAGTCTCATTTAATATTTTCTCCGCATTGCTATCTTTTATAGTATTGTATAATATAGCAATTAGTATATGACCTAACTCAAAACATTTTTTTAAGCAAAATGTTTTGTTTTAAAATAACATACAGTATATGCATGTTGGGATCAATCCATTATTCTGGAAGTCTTTGAAAAGTAATCACTTCATCAGGGTGGACTGGGGGAAAAAAGATCATCTCGATTATACATCATTTTTATTTTATTACCAGATGTCAGACATAGCTGGTGTATTCTGTCCATGTTAGGAACAAAATGACAGGGATCTATTTAACTGGTCCTGAGAGGACGTCTGTCCTGGTTTGTCACCTTTAAATCCATGTGATGAATTACAGCCTGATAGCAACTGGACCCCCATCAGAAGGGCGTCACTCTCCTCCTCTCAGAGAGAGGAATTCACAGGACAGTGTGTTGTACACACCAGTGTCCTGGGAGCAGCAACGTGAGCTGCATCTCACAGCACGATTCACTGATCTTATTTTCATTACTCCTGTCTCTACGCCAGCGCTGTCTCCTCCTGATCCTCTCCTCATACTGCATGCCACTGTGTGTGTGTGTGTGTGCGTGCATGTGCATGCATGTTTTTAACAGAAGAATCCCTAATATTGAATGGATGCCATTAAAGAATAAATAACCATTATCCCTGACTCTGGATATGATGTAATTAGGTGCAGCGCTGCAGGTTAATCACAAGAAGTCGTCTCTCTAGCAGTGGTCACCGTAGGTATCCGAGAATTAATGTACTGCACACTCCCAACCAATCCACTGACAAATGCAATTATATTTAGCCCAGTTGACATGAAATGCAAGGAAGCAGTATTACTGGACTTTGTCCTTGATATCTCCCAATAATGATGGAAGAAAGAAAGTATGTGCAATGTATATTTGCTGTCGACAAGTGTGTGAAGAAGAACCAGCTAAGTTTTGTGCTGATGTGCAGTCCCAGTGAGCCTGAGGCGGAGGTACTCCATAATATTCCTAATACTGTGCCACATAGCTAAGATCTTCTCTGCCTCGTTACTCAGGAAGGCATCAAAAACAATCGAGACCATCAATGCGATTTCTTCCTCAGTTGTCTGTGTTATTATTATTCCATATTCGGGTCCACACAAATATATAGAGTACATCGTTACCAGACAATTCCAAGCCTGACAAACTACAAAACATTTTGCATCATGATGTCATTTATTCCAGAGGTTCATTCCCCACAAAGCCTGTTGTCTCAGCTCCATATAAAGCAAATGAAAAACAATTAAAGTTACTGTGAGGAAAAGGTTGAGGAGCATTTGGATACACAATCAAATAAGAATCTGGTCCGTAAAAGGGAAGAGGATGAATCAATAAACCCCGAGCAGAGAGAAACAGCACAGATCCACGGCAAAACAGCAAGGCAGAGGTAAGCTGTATGAATCAGTAATCTTCCTTACCTCTGAGTGCTGCAGTTCCAACACTAGTCAACATCCCTGTTGAGCTATGGAGAGACACAGCTGGTTAAACTGGACGACAGGACATGGAACTGCGGCTGCTGTCTGATCTCCCAGTAAACAGCAGTCGACTCGCTCTGAGTGTTCACACAGTCACACTGCAGCTACATGTAGCTCAGCAGCTTTATCCCTCCATCCACCCTGAATTCATTAGTTTTCCTCTCTGCCTCTGCTGCCTTCTGTCTCCCTCTCTCTCTTTCTATCTCTCCCTCTCTCTATCTCTTCCTGATTCTCATCTGTGCATGGTTAGTGCTTCCTCTCTCGCTTTCTCTCTCCCCGATTCTAATGTGTGCATGGTTAGTGCTCTCTCTTGCTCTCTCTCTCTTGCTCTCTCTCTCTCTTGCTTTCTCTCTCTCTCTCTCTCTCTCTCTCTATATGTCTCTCTCTCCCTCTTTTTCTCTCTTTCTCCCACCTTTTCAATGATTTTATGTCCAAAAATGTCTCATGATAAAAAAGAACATTTCTTAAAAGGTGCAGTTGGACAGTCCCAGTGTCCGATAATCCTGTAAATTGATTTCATTCTGCATCATATACAAAGACAGATTTAATAAATAAATAAATAAACACATTTTTAGACAAGTTCCAATAAGCTGTTGTTGGTTTTGTAATTCCACTTTTGTCCAGTTGGTGGTGAGTGCGCATAACAATGTCTTTTTAGTATTACTGTAAAATTATCTCAATAGCCACGGCTAAAGGTAGGACAACAGTGACATCAATGACAACAACAACAATGACAACAACAATAATATCGGTTTAGATAAAGTTCACAATATCCACTGCTTTAACAACAGGCCCGTGTGTTGGCAAAGCAACGGAATTTCATTGAACAGTCTCCAGTTGCAGCCAACCTGGAACATCAGAACCAGCAGGTCCTGCAGCCATTACACAAGTAAACAAAGTCTGTGCACATATTAATTTGTGAGCGGTTGAGAGCCCCGTGACCAAGCAGGGCAGGGAGTGCAAGTGGCTTTTTTTCAGCACATTGGACAGTGTCTTTGGCAAAATGAACACCACGTTCAGTGAACTTTCATGAACGTGTGTGTGTGTGTATGTGTGTTGTCCCCCAAATGTTGGCAATATTCAAATTCTTTATAGATTTGTTATAAGGTTGTTAGTCCCAAACAAAGATGAAATAATAAATCAATGAAAATATAAAATATTTATTTTCATATATATATATATATATATATATATATATATATATATATATATATATATATATATATAAATCTGATTTTACATTTCTGAAATGTCACTATTTCATACACAGATGATTTCAGAGATTAACAATAAAAAAGCTGTTGTTTCCTCCACAGTCAACAGACAGCCAAACAGATGTATAGAGACAGGCTATGACAGGCAGCATAACACTGCCAAAAACTCCTTAAAAAGAAGCTGCTGATATGTTCAAGCCCCCTCAGATGCACATGTGTCTACCAGGCCCTCAGTCAAGACTGACGCTTATGCACACGAGGAAAAAGTGAAACACTGAGACTCAGTGTACCAATAAGCAGAACACCACTTCTTCTGGCCCGGGTATATATCATACTGTCTTTCTGTCAGGGAGGGCATTAAAACACCAACAACTCACCTGCAGATTATTGATGATTGAGACCTTACTAATGTGTTCTGGCTAATGTACAGAGTACTCATCATTACCCTTGCTGTATTTCATACTTGCTGTGATATTTCAGCCCAATGTGATCTCTTGGGATGATGTAATCGTGAATTGTGGATGCATTGTTGCCGATTGTTGTAGGATTACACATTTTTCTTGCTCTGCACTCGACTGGTGGTGACTGCTTCAGAAGATGGATTGATGGGTAATTTAGTTTCTAGTGTATTTTAAATGCAGTATCGGACAAAGAACGGAGGCTTTAGAACATTACAAAGCAGATTGGCTCAGCCAGAAGGATGTTAGACTGTGCAAAAGTCTAATTGTAGGTCTACATTCTCCCATCTGCAGCAAGGTAATCCTGTGGAACATGATGACAACATTTGAGTCCCACTGACCAGAGATTCAACCGTTTCAGCTGAAGAGATGTGATTTTGAAATGAGATGTGAAAACACTCATCCACAGTTTCATCAGTGGGAACAACACTACAGCTGGTTATCCATCCTGGAAATGTGAACATTTAACCAGGTCAGCAGAGCAGTGACATCTGAGCTACTGTTTTAATAACCTTAAATCTGCTTAAAGCCCTCAGCAAGGATGTGACTGCTGGTCATCTGGGCCCCTAGTTTCATCTCTTTGTCTTAACGCAGTAAAATAGATAAATACATTTCTTTAGTGTTATGTTTAACTTTTGTGTTCAGTTTCCCCAGTTCTTGTCTTGTCTCCTGTCTGTCTGTTTCCACACCTTCACTTCTTTAATCACCATGATTTTGCCAAAATTGCTCTAAATGTCTCTTACTCTTCCTGTGTATTTAGAAGTTCTTCCCTTCTGGGTCAAACCTTTCTCCTCATGTCTGTGATTAAAATCTTCTTGAGGCTCTGTTCACCCTTTGCCTTGCTGATTCTTTTATGATTCACTCTATTTTTACAATGGTTGTACCAAACTGATCACAACAGACAGCTATTTTGAGGTATTCAGATCAGCCAGTAGGTGACTGTCATTCTCACCCCAACTTTCTGCCGGACACATGCCAGGCTGATGGCGGCAGCACTGCAGAGCTGGACCTAATCTGTAAGCGTTTATGTTTCCCAGAAGTGGGTTGTCACTCCGATCCACAGAGAATATTCAGCGTGTCTATTTTTGACTGAAGCTGTGACAAACGACATTAAGCAAGTCACAACTGACAGAATCTTCCGGCACAAACTTCACTGTGAAGAATTTAGACCATTTTCAAACTATTTTTTCCTTTAAATGAAACATTAAACAACTAAAAGTGCATAACATAGACGCTTGTATAAACTGTTCACTGATTACCACATTTGTACACATTATGTAATGCACATGAAGGAAAACAAAATGTGCACTAATTTCAAAACAAAAACACTTTACCATTGACTCAAAATTGACCAAGTTTTGATTGTGACATTGAATTAAGTTAATCAATTGCCTAAAAGGAGGACCAATATCCTCTTCTGAAAAAAACAGGAAGATACACTGCAGAAAAGACAGCTAACAATCTAACTATAGCATAAATACCAACTAATTAACTGTGTGGGTGTTTTATTATAAAGTATCATTTGAAAATGCCTATTATGGAACAGTTTTGTGCATGTGTTGCAACAAAGCTGGGATGAGAGAGGACTTAGAGAGGATTTATGGTTGTATGTAGGTTGTAGCATTCACATATACTCCTGAGATTCTATACCTTCATATTGCCATGTGCCACTCTTTGTAATAGTGCAAGCTCAGTATCTACAGATCATGAAGTACACGCAGACCTCTTCCATTAGTCAGTGTTTACATGCTCTGTGTCTCTCTCCACAGATAGCAGAATCTGTTGGCTAGGGCAAATGGAGAGAGGATGGAGGAAAGCTGCCTCCGATGGGTTAGGGTTAGCATTAGGGTATAGCCCTAGGGTATAGTAGGGATAGCACTCTGATGAGGTTCCACACTTCTGCAGGGGTTGTTTGTGAATGGATGATGGGGGACTGCCCATGGTTCCTGCTGTTATGCTGGATTCATCCAGCATCACAGGTTCACAGGAGTGATTTGCCAGTTTTATCGCAGACATCCTTCACATTCCACGTGTGCATCACATGTGCTTCCATAATTCCAGGAAACACGTGGGAAGTTCAATCAGGCTGAACAGATCAGCGAAAAGATCACAGGAATGCAGTCATGGGATCTAGATGATGTCACGTAGAAGTGAAGGAGTAGTGAAGGAGGAGTAAACTTTAATATCAGCTTCAATCAACTCTGTGTTAGAAACCGGAATCGGCCACCAATCCTCATGTCCAGCCACTCAGTTTCTTGCAAAAACGGATGGATTAATGACACCAACAGTGTCATTAAGTAGGTACTCTCTTCCTCTCATCTCTCCTTGTTACATTGCAAGGTACCAAACCAGACCACTGCATGAAGTCCTTTCAGAGCATTTCAGAGGATAAATCAGGAGATGGTGTAAGCCACATTGTCATGGTCTAAAATTAGAATTGAGGCAGTCAATATCTAACCTGGGACATAAATCAAGGCATGTTTTGTAGAGAGTCATAAGCCCAATGTTATTCTCCTGATCAGTAAGGGATTTGAAATGTGAAACTGAAAATGGAAATTTAAAAAAAAAGGAAGGATAATTTTTAAAAATGAGACTTTTCTCTATGGAGGTCATAATTGTGTTTCTGTTGTGTGGAATTCAACCATGTTGATGCACCGTAGGAGGAAGAACACTTGCCTCTGGTTGCCAACTGTGCTTCCAGAATTTGCTGTGGCTCAGCAGTTTTTAATTAATAATGCTGCATTTGTCGCACCCATCCAAGCTGCCCAGGAGAGCAAATATAGGACAGGGAACTATTGCTGACCCCCTTGCTGGGTGAACTCTGGATGAAATGCAAAAGAAAAAGATTGACGTTGGCATAGAAATGTGATGACTAATCAAATTCCAGTTCTGTAATGATATCACACAAGTAAAACTACCAAATGTGCGTTACAGAAGCAGTTTGTGTCACAAGGACTGCTCATAAGTGCTGCTTTCACTTTTTTTTTTTTTTTTAAATGCATGACTAGATTGGTAACATATAATTTCACTTTATTTAACTGGCTTTCACACATTTTTTTCTGAATCAAATGCCTTTAAATTATAATATATTTTAAGAAGTCCCAGACCAGCCCTGCTGGAAATATACAGCCTTTTAAAATAGTACAGCAATACCTGATTAACTAAAACACAAGACAGAAGGAGAATCTCAGCCTTTATCTGTCAGCTACATATACACAACTTGTCATACGTCGGTCTGTTACCAGGGAACAACAACCCAGAGGGCCATAGTTCTACCAGATAGACGAGGAATTTTGGATTCCCAGTAAGATCAGGTGCTCAGTAGGAGAGAAGAGGCTGCTGGTGCGCAGGCCTTGTAGGACTGGGATGCTGACCATTGTGATAAATTATGGAGGTGTTACCAGAACTGGAATTGCTGGCAGTTCTAATGAGCTCATGTGAAGATGCATTCAGAGTGACTTGACCTTTGACTTGTTGAAAATGGACAAGCTCCATCAAAGACCCTGAGGTTCACAGGATTCAACAACATGTTTGCAGACATGACTGTGGGCCCAGAGTATATGTATCTACAGTAATTCTTCTGCTTTCTGGCTGAAACCCAGCACACCGACGTAACCCAGGCTCTCCAAACAAACCGCAGTGTGCTGCTTTGAAGCAAATCTTAGTTTACATTTCTAAGAATAGACCCTGTAATAACAAAGCAAATTCAAATCTCATGATGTGTAAGAGAAGTGCCAAAGTCTGCAGTTCAATAACAAACATGAGGGAATGAAAAAGGAAAATACAAGTTCATCCCAGTTACGTCCATTTTCCATTCCATGAGAACTATCAATAGACCTTGCTTTGGGAACCACTGATTCCAGCGTGAGTAGGGTTTTTTTTTGGGCCGTTTCCATGACAATGTCCCTTCGAAGAGAATGCCACAGAATCAGTCAGACAAAAAAATGCGCTGTTTCATTTAATTTGTTAAGACTCTTTTTCAGTCTGTCTGGTCATTAATTGTGGAATCACACCACTTAGCATCCTTTTTGGGCCTTTTAAGAACACAACCTGCAATATTTGAAATTAAAACACACTTTAAAGGACAGAATTGAAACTAATCTCTAAATAAAATGAGAACAAATACCGTAATTAAGGTGCCTTTTCTCCAAAGCTGAGATACTTTAGACATATTTTAACATATGCAGAATTAAGGCTAATCTTCTGAAACAATATAACATTGAACCAGTGATGCATTTCAATTTGTAAAAGCTATAAATCAGTCATCCTCCTCATTAGAATGCAGCAGCAGTGTGCAGCTGTATGCAGGGCAGAAAGAGAGGAATGATGAAACCAGAGCTAAAAATAGCTGCCTCCCAGGATCCCCCTCATACTGCAGTGTAAACACTCATGGCCAGCGCCATCCTATTCTTGTGCATGTGTGTGCATACATGGCCTGCTTAGTGTGTATTGGACACGCTGCAGTCTTCCTTGCCCTCCCCCTCATCAGTCATAAAGCCGTGTTTATATTGGCACACATGGAGGATGAAGGTGCTGTACAATTAAAGCCATCTGTGGGATTTTTGACTTGAACGAGGCATGGAAACGTTGTGGGTCTCATCCCCATTGCAGACAGAAAGTATTTGTTGTGATAAACTGCAGACAGCTTACATGTCCCTTGCACTAACCCAGTCCCTTGCAAAAACCACCTTTGTCTGTGGAAACAAATACAAACACAGTGTGTTAATATCTAAATATTAAGAAAGACTTCATCAAACAATCAATATCTTTAAAAGTGACTCTAATATGTGGTTAAGTGTATATTTCAGACAGTCGTGTATAACAGTGATCAAATGATCTAAAATCCCCTCATGCCAATGTATATATGTCATTAAATGCGTCCTATTCACTATTTTTATTTGAAACGTGATACATAAACAATTTATATAACAGTGTGCTATTAAAGAAAAAGAGCTGCTGTCAAAGAACATTGTTTAGAGATGTCCATCCTTCCTGCACCGGGGTGGCAGCTTCCCCTCCACAGATAAATGTGTCTGTTGTGCAGGGTTGCATGTCTGCAATATCGCTTTCATGTTCTTCAATTCACGGTGTATCACATCATACAGAAACAGATGGAGATGGGTTTCCATGGCAATGATCCCCCCCTCCCCACCCTTCACCCAGCTTGATGTCATACCAGGCTTCCCAGTAAAGCTTTAGTTCAAACACAGACCAACTATGCACACAAGAGCAAAGGAGGGCTGGAATGCACAAATCCATATTCACTGTGAATGTGAAGTGTTATGTATTGACTGTTTATATTTATATATAGTATGGAATTATATAAAGCTCACAGCAGGTTTCTTATCTGCAGCAGTATGTTGTCATGTAACAGAATTTTCTCTCCTCTTGTTACGATTCTTATCACTGAATTATGCAGGAAGACAAAATCCATTTGCCCCATTATTCTTCTTGTCAGTGTTGCTCACCCTCATGCGTTAGTATGTACAACTCTGCCATCTTGTGGTTTAGATGAAAATTTAAAGAAAATAAACGCTAAAATATTAAACAGACAGGAGACGCTTGACGTAAAAAACCATTACTGTTTCAGTTGTTCTAAAATTAAATAATTAAATTGGAAATGCACATTATATATATATTTATATTTAGCTTTTACATCATGAATTTAACAAGACATTTATAATTACTGCTTATTTCTTTCTTTGGATTACTATCACCATATTGTGGTTATTTTCATCTGTTAACTTCTCAAAAGTGGGCCCTCTGCATAGTCAGTATGCACTGTCACCTCATTTGGCAAATATTACAGTCAAGATTAGAGAAGATTTAGCTATAAAAAAAAAAATCACCTTTGAAATCGCCTGGCCTTATGCATGGCAATGTATGTGTCGTGTTTAGCATATGAGCATCATCATATGATAAATCCCTGTAAATATAAGATTTTTTTTAATGTTCACCCTTTATGTTTATCATCTGCATGCTGTGAAACCTCTGGATAAAGGTGTGTTGCCGTGATAGATGTGTCACCAAGGCGGTGAGATTATTGGCTAACTGCAGGTGTCATGGGAACACAGCCACATCACAGGGACATGACCTCCTTGTTGGGGGACTGCTCACAAGACAGCAGGATGTCAAAGTCTGAGAGCAAATTTATTTTGTACAACTAGAGTATGAAATGCAGTTTATTTCCATGGATTAGATGTAAAAAATATATTCTCTGACCGCTACAGCCTCCTTCAACAGGGTAATGTGTTCTGTGACAAGACTAAAAGGCTTCAGGAATGGTGTGAGAGCACAACAACACATTTGAAGTGTTGTCTTGGCCTCAAATCCCCCAGATCTCTGCTGGAAAAACATGTCCAATCCACACTGGTCCCACCTTGCAATTTATGAAGTCGCTGCTGCTAAAATATTGGTGCCAGATACCAGAGCAAACCTTATTGGGTCTGTTTGTAGAATCTGTATTTATTTATTTATTTATTTATTTATTTATTTATTTGCCAGGAAAAAGAGGGGGGTCAAAATTTGATTAGAGAGTTGGTCATAATGGTTGGTCAGTGATATGATTCATGGGGGATTAAAGCACCAGCTGGAGGAATATTAACAAATACTCCAGCTGGTGTGTGCTCTTGTATTTGCTACATACTGAGTACCAAAATACTCATTCTAATTATCAAAGTGGGGAAATTTTTGGAAAGCAAGCACATTTGACTGAGATTTAAGACGTCAATTGAACGTTAAGGTCAGAATTGGATTTAGGTTAGGGTTGGGTTTAAGTTTAGGGGGTTAGGTGGGATGACCTACCTACCCCATAAACTGGGGGATGCATTAGGTCATCACAAAGACAGAAGTGCAAGGATGTGTATGTGTGGCGTGCGTGTGTGTGTGTGTGTGTTTACACACACACACACACACGCACACGCACACACACACACACACACACACACACACACACACTCTCTCTCACCCTGAGAGAGTAAGAGCAAGAGCGAGAGAGAGAGGGGGCTTAATGAGCTGCAATTCTACATATCAACCACATGACGGTGCACAGTGACTCTTTATATTCCTGCTGAAACAACTGGACAACATCTAGAATATTTATTGAAAGCGTCAGAGTGAAATTGCAGTAAATAAAGAGGCTTTGAGGATGAATAGCTACAGCTGGGAGTGTACGCTCATTGAAATACGTTTCTGTTGGTGGGGTCGGTCACTTTTTCTGAGCTTAGCGTCAGCACTAACAGCAGCAGTTAAATCTCACTGAGTCATCAGCAACCTGCAGGCCTTTGTTTGGAGGTTTAGCTGAGCTCAGTGACCTCTGGCCCACTACATCAATGTAGTAGAAAGGTCTATGCCAGTGTTCATGAGAGCTGCACACCACAGCCTCCGACTCATCACTTCTGTTAACCTCTCTGTTTGGTGCAGTTCAGTTTCAGTTAAAGGTACAAACATGGACTTTCAATAAGATCTTTATGAACAATGTGTCTCAAATAAAACATTGGTTTCCACCAAATTGTGTGGTATCAATTGCTTAAAGTTTAGCTAAATGTAAAAGCTGTGATTATTTACATTGTGCGATAATATCGGTATCCAGCTTATGGTGACTCTAAACAAAATTTACTGAGGTGCTGGTTGAACTTTTATATTTCATTTAATATGCATACATTATTGATATCTATTATCAACAACATCAGGTTGTGATTCTAAATTTCACACATTTTGCTGAAACTATGATAGACCACCCAAAGATCTCCACATGAGCATATGCCCCCATGTTTCAGTTAAAACAGAAATAGTACAAAAACATAAACTGAAGTAAAACAAAATTTACACTCAGAATCAGCTATTTTCTTTTAATGTGGCAACAACAATTCATTGTCCCAAGATACAGAACCCATGCAGGGGAAGCATACAGAATAGTCCGTAACCTTCATACCCATAGATCCTGTGGTTATATTCTCATATGTTATGTTAGACTCCCAGAAGCATAGTTAAGTCCTGTGTAATCCTAATGTTCTTTTTTACAAAAAAAGAGAAAATATTTGATTACACAAAAAGCATTTTTTCTTTTTGTAAAAAATGTTTTTGAATGAATTTTAGCTCTGATGGAGCACAAAATACCACCGTTTTTACATTGCCCATAAATTTATACCACCACCATTTATTAAAAAAACATGGTAGGGTTTTTACCAAACACAACACTTTATTACATTTTATAAAGACTGATGTAAAACATGAACTGAAGAGAGAATCAAAGACTAAACAACAGATCGGAAGGAGCCAACTTTGGGGTTCATGGCTGCCCACTCTGGGAAGCGCCTGTACTCCCCCTTCTCCAGAAGGTACTGTTGTCCCTGGAAGTTGGGCTGCTCATAGAAGACCCAGACGCCATCCAGAACCTGTGCAGACTGAACCTCGTGGCGATGCCAGTGATCAGCCAGATCCCTCAGATCCTCTGTTCGCTCTAACATCTGGCCACTGAAGTCAGGACGCTCATACACCCGGATCTTGAACACACCGGAAGTCTGCAATATGAAGATTTGCGCAAGTTCAGAGGAATGTCTGTTACTTACCATGCAAGCAAACTGACTGAAAGCATAACTAAAGAAGTAGAAGGTAGAAGTTGTTTGAAGAAATTGGCTCACATTCCGTATGATCCGACAGGACCTGACGCTGTCATTGTATCCCATCCAGCGTTGGTAGTCTGGGTAGTCTCCCTTGGTCAAAATGTACTGGTAACCCAGGTAATTGGGCCTTTCATTCAGGACCCAGGCGCCCCTCTCCACTTGAACAGAGTTGCAGCGTCTGAAGTGGGTATTGAGCTCAGGAAAGTCACTGTTGCACTCAAAATAATGACCTTGAAAGTTTTTGTCCTCATAGAACACAATCTGCAAGTACACAAGACGTGACATGAATGTGCTGCATAACAGGCCATTCAGATTTTCTCATTTACAATTAAGAACCTGCAAATATATTTTACACGCATTAAATGGTCTTTATATTAGGAAAACAAGTTATTTTAGTCTATGGAAGAGAAGCCTTTGTCCTCCCTACCTTTCCCACAGCACCCATGTTTTGGCCTCGGACCAAATTCGTGAAAACACCCTTTTACATAGAGAATATTGTGTCCAGGCCTGGTCCTGTTTTATATATATGGAGAATGTGGGCACACTGAAATGCATTGCTGGGGGATGCATTGTTATTTTAATGAGCTGAGCATTTATGTGTGTACAATGGCGCATGCTGCAATTGTTTTAAAATCTGGTCGGCTTCAGTCATGGTTACAGCAGGTGGCCGTCTAATCTGTCAGTGCCTGGTTCCACAAACTATGTTTTGTCCCGATTAAACCGGCCATCTTTCTCACGACCAGCAGGAAACAGAGTCGGAGATATGTTGGCCCATAGCCACATGGCAGTGTGGGGAATTGTTGTGGCATCCGTGGTATATCAATGATGCGGGGCTCCACTTGCTGTCTTCATCCATGCTGTGCTGCACAGTCAGCTGACTCAGAAAACCACACCTTTATTCTTCAGCATATATTTGAATATGATGAGGAAATATTATAACGCCTAAAACAACGCTTTTCGAACTTACATGAGCTTTAATGTTGCAGCCAATTTTGAATAACTGGAACTTCATTTATGACTTTTCCTTATTTCCTAACATTGCATCCTGGGAAAAATAAATTGAAACTAGAAAGCACTCAGAGAGCACAGACCTCTGCCAAATTTATATAAATTGCAATAAAATATGTCTTCTGGATCAGATCTGGATCAGATTTTGGAATATGATAGAGGATCCCACTGTCCATCCTTGAGTCAAATTTCATGGAGTTTGGTCAATAATTAACTGAGATATTGAGAAACAAAATTTTTGGCCCCATTTACCACAATGTTAACGAAAATTTCAAAGTGATCCAGAATCCAGGATTTCTTCCAGATCACCCCCAAAATGAAAATAATTCTTTCAAAAAAATTCTTCCTTTTCACATTTCCAACAAATCCTGAAAATTTCATCAAAATCAGTCCATAACTTTTTGCGTTATGTTGCTAACAGACAAACAGACAAACAAACGCCGGCAAAAACATAACCTCCTTGGTGGAGGTAATAAAACACTATTACTATACTAGTAGTAGTAGTAGCAGTGATAGTAATAGGAGTAATAGTGGTGGTATTAGTAGTAGTAGTGGCAGTAGGAGCAGTATTGGTAACAGGCGTTGTAATAGTAGTAGTAGTAGTAGTAGTAGTAGTAAAAGCAGTGATAGTACTAGCACTAGTAGCGGTGGCAGTAGTAGTAGTTGTTTTTGTTACTGGGAACTTATTTTTAAATGTCAAAAGTTTGCAACCGGGATCATTTTCGTTAAGCAACAACAGTGTTGCCTGTGGAAGGCTTGAGGAGTTACTACTGAGCCATCTCTTCCTGTTATGGTCTGTTTTGTTCCTGTTATATTTAGTTTGAACTGTAATGAAGATGTCATCAAATTCATACAACTGCAAAGAAGTTATTGTAGTAAGTCATCACAGGTCTCACACATGTTTAACACCTTTTGTTAATAATGCTAAATGACCAGTACAGGAGGAAGCCAGGTTGAAGTATATTTGTATGCAGTAGTTTTCTGTGTGGGCATGATAAACACAAAACTGAATTCAACAGAGGTAAAAGATAGAGCATACAGGATTTATTTAAACTGTAATACAGATAGATTGAAATTTAGGTAAAACTCAGGGGGGTGGGAGACGGAAGGGTTCTTAGACTTTACTGGAATATCTGAAGTCAGGATAAGACTCCAAAGTTAGGACTAAATGATTTTCCCCCAAGTTTGACTACATTGAAGCCTTTTAACATTATTATACTTATTTAAGAGTACATGACCTTAATGCTCTAAAAATCTGTGATCATCCGAAAGGATCCAGCAGCAGGAGAGGTGGCGCCCCAGTCCGTGTAGTTGTGGTACTCGCCACGTTCCAGGAAGTACTGGTGTCCGTGGTAATTGGGCTGTTCATAGAGTACCCATGCACCATCCATCACTACGCAGGAGTGGAACTCACGTAACTTGAGGTTCTCATAAACTGATGGGCAGTCTATGACACACACTGCTGTTTGGCCTCCAAAATCCTGTCTATCATAGAATCTGATCTTCCAAGACTTTCCATACACCTTGAACAAGTAAAAAAAAAGAATGAATAGAATTATATGGACAATAACAGTTTTCTTCTCTTTCTAGTCATCTGATTTCATCCATCTGAAGCCTCTTTGGAATTTTGTCTGTAGGCTGTGCTATGACTGATGTAATCTGATTTGATAAAACCACAAAAATGTTCTTTTTCTAACATGTTAACACCTATGCATGGGCTTTCATTCTTCTGAATCAAGATATCAAAAGCTATGTGAACTAAAAATCCCATTCTGGTTGGTGAGCTTACATTCTTGATTGCGCGGCATGAATTAATGCTGTCGTTGAAGCCCATCCACTGTTGGTGATCAGGGTACTCCCCATGGCTGAGAATGTATTGGTTGCCAGTATAGTTGGGATGCTCATACAGCACCCAGCAGCCACTCTGTACCTTGATGGAGTTGCAGTGACTGAAGTAAGTGTGCAAGTCAGGAGTGTCATTGGCACACTCGTAGCTTCGCCCTTGAAAGTTCTTATCCTCGAAAAAGACAATCTGAACAAAATCAGAAACAAATGAATTAATGCGAGTCACCATAGCAAACTTTAAACAAACATAACAGCAGCATAACTAAATACAAAAAAAGCACTCAGACTGGAGTTGCAGCCTTAAGAGACATTAAAACAAGCTTTGTTCCTCACCTTCCCCATTGTTAAGTAATTGCTTTGCCTGCTACCAAACTGAAGCTCTACTGGTGAAGTTTATACCAAAGTGCAGAATGTGCAGATGACAGAAAGCTATTGTCATCCTAATTAGCTTGATTTGCATATCAGCAAAATGGTTTGGTCAAGTTTGATTTCCCTTTGTTCTCATTTGATGATCTCATGTATCAAAGAAGTGCCAATAGTGACATTTACCACCAGTTATTACAATGGATGCATTGGTACTTGGTCTGCATCAGCAGTTCTGTTTCATAGTTCAGGAAAAGGTTTTGTAATTAATTCATTAAAATTTCATACCATTATTATAACCGGCCTCTGGGAATTACAGTTGCAAGTTACTTCTATTGAATATCAGAAATATAATCAAAGGTTGAAGAGATGGCTTAAAACAGAAGGACCTGTGTCACAGCATTTGGTCTGGGAAGGAAACACAGAATAAATCATTTTTCTTGTTTCTACAGTTTCATCCTCAAGTGATTACAGACAGCTATAAGCAGTGAGGCACTCAACACAATCCACCATTAGAACTTGACATACAAGCAATTTGCAAGTACATCAAACATTTATTTCAAATAATTTCAAATGTTTGGTTTTTAAAGCAACACCCAGATTTCACATCAATTATAGGGGGACCTGAAACAGAAAAGATAACTAAGAATGATATAAAGACCAATGTTAACAATGCATTGTGTAGTTTTTATGTCCCAGTGCATCATGTTCAAATAAATGCTGCAAATTAACATATGGTTCAGAATGATTCATTCTCATTCCTTGGGCGGTAAAATAAACAATCAAAATTCAGCCTAGTCTCTTGTTCTTTCCACTCATTTCTACTGTGTTTGGTCTGAATCATGATAGCACAAATAATATTAACATTGATCACAGAGCTGCTTATTCATCAGCTTCCAGAGAATTTGAATAACAAAAGCCTGCAACAATGCGTATAAAGTATAAAAGCTGCCTGGCAGCAGCAGGACTTTGGACACATTCCCATAGCACACAGCAACAAACATGGGCAAGGTAAGTAGAGAGTGGAGCAGAAACACTTTTTGGTGTAAAGAAATGCAGGACAACTAACCACCTTTTTCTTCCCAGATCATCTTCTACGAGGACAAGAACTTCCAGGGTCGCTCCTATGAGTGCATGAGCGACTGCTCAGACATGACCTCCTACCTGAACAGGTGCTCCTCCTGCAGGGTGGAGAGCGGCTGCTTCATGGTCTATGACCGCCCAAACTACATGGGAAACCAGTATTTCCTGAGGAGGGGAGAGTACTCTGACTACATATCTTTCGGCATGAGCGACTCTATCCGATCCTGTCGCCTCATTCCTCAAGTATGCAACCTTAGAGATATTTTGTCTTATTATATATATTATAGATACACATTATATTTGATAGACAATACACAGGATATATTTTTTAGCCAGTATTACAGTGAGATGCTTCATTATACCACAGGGGGACACAACATGGTGTGTGTTCAAGTGAGCTAACTAGTGATACTGTGGTTGATTCCAAATGTTAAGATTCCTGCCGTGCATATGGATTTTCCAAAAGTAAATCTAAAGAGTAATACCAACACAAGCTCAGTTATTCAAACATTTGACAGAATTAACAGCAACAGTTGGGAGAACCTGACTTTTCCCGGTCTCATCAACAGCACAGGGGCACTTACAGGCTGAGGATCTATGAGAGGGAGAACTTCCAGGGTCAGAGTCATGAGTTGATGGAAGACTGCGACAACATCCAGGACCGCTACCGCATGTCTGACTGCCAGTCCTGCAACGTCATGGATGGCCACTGGCTGCTGTACGAGCAGCCCCACTTCAGAGGCAGGATGATGTACCTGAGGCCTGGAGAGTACAGGAGCATGAGAGATGTGGGATTCAGTGGCCTTAGGCTCAGCTCTGTCAGGCGTATCATGGATTCCTGCTAATGCAACCTCGATTTACTCTTGAGAAAAAAATGTAAAGAATGAAAATAAAAACTAACAAACATCACTGCATGGCCTCATATCATCTGTTGGCAGACGCATTACACAATTCATTTTTTACAGGTAGATTTTTACTGCACTATAGAAACATCTCGTGGTTTCAAAACACACACCACTCACCATTTTTTCCCCACATAACAAAAATTATATACTACAGAATAGTTGAAGCACATATGCCCCATTAAAATACAATTTGGAAATATGTCAACCTTTATATCAATTAAAACAAATAGAAAATTAGAATTTTGACACTTTGACAAAGAAATGTTGCAAAAAACATCTGCTAGTTCCCCACAGAGCTTGTATAAAAAAGATATTGAACAGGTTGGTTGAAATACATGTCATCCGTAGATGTCAATTATTTTGTCTGCTCTACACCAACTTGTAAAGCAAAAAAATCATATTCAACCAAAACAAAACTCTGGAAGTGATGCTTAACATGCAGCTCCACACCTGCAACTAGAATTTCATATTTTTACATAAAAACAAACTAAATAATATATGATCTAATATATTTTTCTTACACTTGAGTACTTTTGCTCAAACCTTGTGTTTCCACTCAGTTATTCTGTTACAAACACTGGCTTTCTCCACTCTTGATTCCATACATTTCTTTGCTGGGAGTTTGCTGCTGATAAGGCTTGACTTCACTCTGGGGGGGGGGGTCTCCCCTGCCTGTAGGAGTGTATCAAAATGTAATGTAAAACAGTGTATATTGGGTGTGGCATTGACCCTGGGCCCTCTACCAACAGGGGTGGGTAAGCTTTACATCTCAGTGCCCTATCCAGAATATTACTGTTTACATATGTTATTTGCTTTGTTTCCTATGTTTCATGCATGTCCATGCAATCTATCCACAAGTATTTATATTTTTATCTACACTTATTAAAAAAGTCTGGTCCACAGTTTTCCTGTCTGCCTCTTTTATATTTATATAGTTTTCATCATCTGGATGAACACATGCCAAGACAAAAAATTGATTAGATTCAGAGAAATTACATAAAATGAACCTTATTATGTAGTTTTATTTTATTTGAATGTGTCATGTGAATGGATTTTTCCAAAATGATGTCAAATTAGGGTTGGTGGATCAGCTGCAAAAGAAGATTTGAGATTTTAAAAAAAATAAAATAAATTCATATATTTCTAAATATAAAAAGCAACTTAAATATTTCTGATTAACAATGTTTTCATGGCCAAATAAATGGTAGATTATGAGGGCAAAGATAGATTGATGAATGGATGGATGGATGGATGATAGATAGATTGTTAGACAGAATAGGAAGCAAAGCATCAGTAAGTTATATGATGTAACTTATCAGCCACACAATAACTCAAAGGTTATTTAATATCAAACAAGGTTGGTAAAAGTGGTGTGTACTAATTTGACTTTTGTAGGTACTGCATTAATAAAAAATAAATACCTTTTTTAATTTCAACCAACAGAAAAGTTTGTATCAAATTTTAGATTTATTCTTCCCAAAGAACTTGTTGTATATAACATAAACAGTATATATGTGTGATAACAGATTTTGTTGGTATATATGTCTAACTCCCAGCACAAAGGATCCCAGCTGTCACAGTCACAGCAGAGCTGAACAGCTACTGTTGGCACTGCACTGGGTGCATACAGTAGAGGATAATAACCATTTACAGAGCGATTTAACAAACATTATACCCCTGCATGCAGTACTGCTGCTGAGTCAGATATTCAAAACAATAGCTCCATAGATGATTTGACTATCATGATGGGTATAAAAGTGAGAGTATGGCTGGGCAAGGTACCAGAGCAATCAGGGATAGAACTGGACACCAAGATGGGCAGAGTGAGATATTCTTTTATATTGGCCTTTTAACCAATATATTTATATGTCACAATTTGAAATTAAATTAATGCTTCCCTTAATCTAATTATTTCCAGATCATCTTCTACGAGGACAAGAACTTCCAGGGTCGCTCCTATGAGACCAGCAGTGACTGTGCTGAGCTGACCTCCTACCTGAGCCGCTGCAACTCCTGCAGGGTGGAGAGCGGCTGCTTCATGGTCTATGAACGCCCAAACTACATGGGTCACCAAATGCTTGTGCGGAGGGGAGAGTACCCTGACAACCAGCGCCTGATGGGAATGAGCATGAGTGACTGCATCCGCTCATGCCGCATGATCCCCATGGTATCAGTGCTTCTGATGATTTGTGATTAGACATTTAGAACGGTCAAATGACAAAACATAAAACATTGTTTAAAGGAAGCTAGCGCAAATTTTAAAGTGATCTTGCCGTTTCACAGCACAGAGGTCCATTCAGGATGAGGATCTATGAGAAGGAGAACTTTGGAGGCCAGATGAACGAACTGATGGAGGACTGCGACAACATCCAGGACCGCTACCGTATGTCTGACTGTCAGTCTGCACATGTGATGGATGGCCACTGGCTGCTGTACGAGCAGCCCCACTTCAGAGGCAGGATGATGTACCTGAGGCCCGGAGAGTACAGGAGTGTGAGAGACATGGGAACAGGCCCCATGGACATGAGGATCGGTTCCATTCGCCGGATCATGGACTCCTGCTAAAGACTAAACAAAATGTAACCAAAGAAAATCAATGAAGAATAAATAAAAGTATTATTCCAAAGTCACTCAGACCCAGTGGATATTTTTGACAAACCAAAGGCAAATTCTATGAACTCACAGTATCTATCTGCATAGCAAGGGCTGACTAGAAATGCTTTTAATCAAACACATCACACATCTGGGGCAGGAAAAAGGACATTAAGAGAAAAAAACAAGTGTATCTGACAGAACAAGAAAGATAATTATTCTCTTTCCTCTTCTTCTTAGTAATAGCAATGGTAATAATAGCAGCAGCAGTATTAGCAGTAGCAGCAGCAGCAGCAGCAGCAGCAGTAGTAGTAGTAGTAGTCGTAGTAGTAGAAGTAGTACTAGTAGTAGTAGTAGTGGTAGTAGTAGTAGTAGTAGTAGTACTAGCAGTAGTAGTCATAGGAGTAGTAGTAGTGGTAGCAATAGCAATTATAGTAGTAGTAGTAAAAGCAACAGTTGTATTAGCAGTTGTAGTAGTAGTAGTAGTAGTAGTAATAGTAGTTAGGACATCACATTTTATTACAAAACATTACATGAATGCATTAAAGGCTTTCCATAGGGAAAGGAAAGAAGTCTATTTTTGATGGTCTGTATAATGTACCAAAACAGGGACATTATATTGCAAGTGCTGCTTTACCTTGTCTTCTGTGCACATTTCCTTTCAATAAATGAGCCATTAAAACTAAAATCTGCTCTTCACATGCACCTTTGCATCTTTGGCATGAATGCTTGCAGCATGAACAATGGGACCTACAGCTGCGAGTAACTTTACTGTGAAAGATTGTCTGGTTAATTCTGCTGTCTCTGTAGAGAAACTATCAAGACCCTCTAACCCAGTTGGGATCTACGTTGAACAGTCTCTTATGCCACAAGAGGGAAGCACACACACAACAGGACTAGAATGGTTGACTTCTGTCCTAGCACTGGTAGAAATAAATTGACATAAACTGCTGTCTATAAATGACTGGTATTTGTATTTATTTTTATTTTACTTTTTATTTATTTATTTATTAAAACTGAAAGACTAGTTTTTAGAGGATGCTCTAGGAATGTTAGTCACTCCATCTATCTCCAAAGGTTAAAGATGACCAGAATGACTCTTTATAAATGTTTCCCTTTTTTGACTAAAATTGATTAAAAGATTTGACTCTATTTCAAAATCTTTTGCTTAGCAGTAAATTATTTCTATTTCAGGCTGATTCAGAATTACATTCAGCTAAAAAATATTTGAATAAATCCTTTATTCAATATATAAATGTTGTTTATATCAAGTTTTATCTTTCTGGATTCATATTTGTTTTGATTTTTGATTTCTTTAGTGTTAGATATGTAAACTTTTTTTCCTTCTTCTGAAGAGCCACAGTCACCTCTCCTTCAAGGGGCCTGGAGGTCCTTTTTTTTATGACTTTGGCAAAGCAACCTTATACTGATGTCTGTGAAGATGATAAAATGTGAACAATGGAGTCTGAACAAACCAGTAAAAATTTCAAATTCTTTATTAGAGAAGAGGAGAGGATAGTAGCAAACATCCTTAATAACCCTTCTCAGTCTCTGTAGTCAGTTAGAACCATAAGGAGCTCCTGCTTGGCTGTAATTCAATTATAATTCAATATGGTGTGTGTGTGTGTG